>OV656873.1:31403079-31582937 GCA_927399465.1 Sarcophaga caerulescens | reverse complement strand
TTCTTTTTCTTTTACGATTTCTGTCTAGCCATTATGAGACAAGTCGGGTGTAAATTTCTGTACAACTTTTTTTCGGAAACAAACAATTCATCTGTTTTTCTCAGGTTTTCTTGTATTTTTGTGTTTATATCAGCAACACATCATTCATAATGTGAAACAAAACAACAAGAACAGCCAACAAATAACCGTCTATGACAACCACAATAACAAATTGATATCTAAAAAAAAGGCAACAACAGATATACACATGCCGTGCTGATTACCAAACCCAATTAACAAAATGGGTTTTCAATCTCCTGGTTATTTTGAAATGCCTCATTGCTATTTCTGAATCCAATAATAGTATTTACAATTTTTACCAAGAATTTAATGATGATCTAAGACGTGTAAGGATGTTGCCATAGTAATAACAAACATAACCGAGACTACAACAAGATGCCCGAATGCATTAATGCATGCACCAACAAATTTAAGCAGCTCGTCATATACTCATTGAAGGTATCGTGTATCCAGATATCGTGAGACATGGTATTAAAAACGTGTGTTAAAAAATGCACGAATATGGTTGAGGAACCTGGGACCTATTTCAAAACACTACACATACATAACATACATAATTGGCCATTGCAATCCTTCAGTCAGGATTATGGCCCAGCTTCAACCACACACATTCATGTTGTGTGCGTTCTTATTTTAAACATGAGTGGCGAGACCGACAGTTTTGAGAAATTTTTCATGGCAATTTTTATTTACTCTCAGCGTATTTGCCAGAAATCTGCTGAGAGGAAGTCGCCAAAGAAATATTTTCTTTATATTTCGTTCTGACATCTGACCTGGGGTTTGAACTGTGGCCTTACGTCTAATAAGCCAACACACTACCTACTAGACTACACATCCGTTGCTTCCGGCCATGCTTCATAAGTAGGTAGGCAGATACGGCTGTTCAACAAAGAAAGTGGAATAGACACTTTGGGTTCATTGTCGTACAGTTCTCCTTACCCTCTGGTGTAGGAACCATTCGAATCTTCTTATAAAGCTACTCAGGCTGCCAATATCAATGAGTGACAGTTTCCGCAAATTGTACTCTGATATGCATCAAGATCCCTATTTATTTTATAATATTGCAAGGTGCTCAAGATTTATGCGCATCGCTAGCGTGGCCTTAATACAATGTCCTGTAATGACTTGACAACCACAATGAGCGTCCTTTTCCCTCTGCTTGGAGTTTATGCACAATTTTCCACGTTCTGCCCGTGTTCGAAAATGCTCATCTATCGTTAACAGAATCGTTGTCCGCATTGTCAATTACAAGCTTCCAGGTTCTTATAGAGATTTCCAAGAGAATTTTGAGAGGAAATTCGTCTGAGGCTTCGATGATTGTGCTAAGCCTGGCCTGTCTATCCGCTCCCCAGTTACCTGGAATTTCACTGTGTCCTGGTAGACACATGATGTGGGCATCATATCGTTCTACTATCTCAATGAAATATTTGCGACAGCTGTTCACAGTGTTGGAGTTCATCGCGTTGAAATTCCGTGCTTTGAGAGCATCCTGACTATCGGAAAGAATAGCATTGTAACGCTTGGGGATATTTTCGTTGCCAATAGTTCTTGCCACTGCCTGTATTGTCAACATTACTACATGAAAGACGCTTCTGTGATATGGCAGTCTTATAAACTGGACTATTCTGATCGATTTCAAAAAAATCCACCACCAACAGTTCCCATCATCTTGAAACCATCGGTGTAAATTTGTACAGAGACCCGGACGAAGTGCTCCGCATCATTTTTCCGGAACCCCTTATTTCAAATGAGTGTACAAAATTTCATTGAGAAGTCGTATCGCGGTGTAAAGAAGTTACTGCTCCCGATAGTCCTAAATCCCCTGAGGATCCTTGCTTCAAACATCAAAAATAATTCAAAAATACCTTCAGGGGTACACTAAACCCAGTGGTAACCGAATTAGTAAACTCGGTACCGGGCTTGTTTGTGTACAATCGTATCTCAATATCGCAATCCCTGTGTTTTTGTTAAATAATGAAATAATTTCGATACAATTACTTGTACCAGACAGCTAAGTTAGGTAGAATATATTGATTAACTCTAATTAATCAATTGGAATTCTAATTTCAGAGGATAATGACATATTGGGTTGTATACTATTTGTGGCCTTACCAACGTGTGCCGAAATTGTTGTGATGTATTTGCTTTCAGTTTCAATACAATCATAACACAATATACGAGTATATTAGAATTTATTTTTCTCCATAATATCCCAGAGATTTATTACGTGTTTCTTTTCATTTACATTATTAGATGCTCATAAGTAAAGCATTTTGTTTTTGCAAGGTATTGAATTTGAATATCAATGAAAACCTTGGACTTGACATTAACCTTGAAAATGCCTCAAGTCTCGTTTTGTTTGCAAGAGTATCCGATGACCATCTGTTGAAGGTCATTAATGATGCCAATGGCAACTTTCGAGAAATAGCCACACATTATTCAATTAATTGAATTAAAGTGGCTACAAATGAAATAAAATTTATTATGATTTAAACATACCATACGTATTTCACTGAGAGTATATGTATGTAAACAAAGCTTTAGTTTTTGAATAAATTCTTACTTCATTTGAGAAAACTACACAAGTATACGTAATCTATTATACTTTAACTGATGTTTATGGCTTACACCAATTAGAGGTAACGCATTTACCGCGTAAAATAGCTGCAGAGTAGGACAATCGTTATATTTTTGTGCATTTTACTAAGAAGTTGGGATACATTGGTTGCTTATGGTATACTCTTCTAAAACAATCTCAGACTTAAAGAAAATTCTTTTCGTAGACAACTTCGAGGTATCCATTTTTCTGTGCCACCAAAAAATGCAGGTATAATAAGGTTGTCATTCATAAATGCTTTTACAAATGCTAAAATATTGTTACTGGTGTTCTGCTTTCACCACATTAGAATTGTTCAAACTCGGTTTGAACACATAAATTATTTAACAGAAAATAATTTTTATGTTAACTAACATAAGTGTGTTAATTACACTTAAACATAACTTCCAAATCTGCACAGAATTTCCATAAATTCCAAAAGGAATGCCTTCAAAAAATTTAAAGAGAATTTCCATAATTCCCAAAGGAATGTCTCCGCTAATTCAGTTGCTTGAGAGAAACTGAGGTTTGATGGATCAAAAAACATTCAATCAAAATCACTTCTCATCTTATGATCACATCGAAACCAACACATCAATGAAACAAAAAAATTAAAAATCTACATTACTTAAATTATAATATAAAAAATTAAATAAAAGAAAAATATATAAAAGTTATAGTGATTGCTACCAAATTTTCATACTTACTTTATACTTACTTATACTTACTAAATTTTGTGATTGAATATAATTTATAAAATAAAATTACAAGAAATTGTGCTTAAAATTACAAGAAAATCCCTACCTGAAACATACCATATTGAAATTAAAAATTAAAATTACCTAAACTTGTATATATATAATAAACGAAGATCTTGATATACTTATATAACTACTACAAATAAAGTGAATTATATTTACCTCAAACATCTGTTGATGCAATTAATAACATCTATCCTGGAAGGAAGATCTTACACAAAGGAGGAAAAGGTAAGAATTCTCTCAGAATTCGAAATTCTTCAAAGCGACAGAAGCTAATTTCTCTTTCTGTTTTTTTTTCTTCTCTCTAATTATCCCATGATTTTAATTGCATCTGAGCAATTATAATCAACATCTCCTTCTCATTAAAGGAGATTTAGAAGCAATATCCCCCCATATTGTTCAATAATTATAAACAACAGCTACAAAAACAAAGCAATGCAGTAAACAAACCTGTTTACAAATTATCGTACTGCTTAATATAATAACAAACACAAGCATTAAAAAAATATGGTAAACAAGTAAACAAAAATACAAAAACAAACACAACAAGAATAAATGTAAACCAAATACACAAACAACAATAATGAATGTAAACAACGATGTTCGAGATTTCGAGAAGTCGAAGTCATAAACATAAACTGTGTTTGAAGAGAGTAATCGTGATTTGAATGTCTCCGTTACAAAGATATGTCGACAATTTTGTTTGTACAAAGGGTATAAACAGAGGAATAAAAAACAAAGCAACTGCTGTTGTTTACATCAAGTTGTGAACAGTGGCACACAGAATTGTAGGAATAAAAAAGAATTCTTATTAAAATTAAACACAAATTTATTTTTATTTTATTTGCAATCTACGAGCTAATATTATAAACGTTTTTAAAAGACAAAAACGTTACAATATATTTAATCCACTTCTGTACAAGATATGGTGATTAGAGATCCTACAAATATCGTCTCGGACCCGACCACCCCACTAAAATGCCTTTAATGTCACAATTAAAATGAAACTGATCATCGAATGGAAATAATGTCCATGATCACTGAGATGATAACTGTAGGTCATGGAATACTTCTGATGCTACTAACATACATACATAATTGGTCATTACAACCCTTCAGTCAGGATTATTGACCTAGTTTCTCACACCACTTATGTTGTGTGTGTTAATTTTATACATAAGTGGCGGGACCTACAGTTTAAAGTCGACTCCGAAAGACAGATTTTTTGAGAAACTTTTCATGGCTATTTTGTTTACTCTCAGAGTTTTTGCCAGAAATCTGCTGAGAGGAAATCGCCGAAGAAATACTTTTTGTATTTTGTTTTGATGTCTGGCCTGGGGCTCGAACTCTGGCTTTACGTCTAATAAGCCAACACACTACCTACTAGACTACTGCTACTAAAGCTTCGGTAAAATAAGTTTTACGTCTTCCACTGAATTTGTTATTGTTAATGGACTCATGAAATTGTAGTATTCCGGTAAGCATTTGATTTGTTAAGCCATTTTGAAACAAAATAATTAAGTATTGTACTCAGAAAATTCGTGCAAAGCGTTACAATTTTCCTATGAAACTAACTGAATAACTATTAATACCATATGAGCCACTTTCTTTTGATTCTTATTAAGGATCCTTCCGGTTGTTGCCGGATCTAAGTAATTCAACACAATACATACACAATTTTATGTTTTATTTTAGTTGTTGTAATTATGAAAATAAGTGCTACTGTTGCTGTAATTCATAATGTTGCATTCATAATAGAATCACAATTTAGTACTTAAAGTATTTATTCTGTTGCAATTAAATTATTGTGTTGCATCACTAAAAGTGCTACATTGTATCACACATATGTGAGGCTTTTGTTCTCTCTCTCTCTCTTTTGCAGTCTTTGCAAAGAGCTGAAGTACCATTTCATTTAATGACTTCCTGATTTAATATCGTCGTAAATGCAACTAAATAAACCATAAGTGTAGGAAACCCAACACAATTCTGTATGCAAATGAAAAATACAAAGAAAAAATGTGTTTTCATTTGGAATTATACGAAGAAAATAAAATATTTAAAGTAGTTTTTAAAAATATTTGTTTTTTTTTAAATTAATGAGAGTGCTGCCACACCTAACAATCAGTGTAATATTGTTGTGGTTCATAATCCCTTTCGGAACAGGATGTTTGAATAGATAAATTAGTACGTAAGATATGAACGTAAGATCTATACATATATGTACCAGCATATAGCACACTTAAAATTAGGATATCTGAGATATAGCTAACACCCTGACAAAGTATATTATTGCAAGGACAGTATAAGCAGTGGTTGCTTATGTTAGAAAAATAAATGAAATGAACAATGAGCAGAACAACAAAGAAGTTACGATAAAAAAGAATTAAAATAACATAGTCTCATAGGAAGACCACGTTAGATAGGAATTAAAAAGGAAATTACAATAACAAATCAACAGTAAAGTTCTAGAAGTTGCCAAACCCAAAATAATTTAGGTATAAACAAGCGAAAAGAGAGCAGTAGTAAAAAATTGCAACGTACGAACACTATTGCATTATACACTGTGCAGTATGATCTGTGAAAGTAAATAAATTGGGTAACGACGGAAGCGACATTAAATATAAATGGGTGGTCTTAAATTTAAGCAGTTTAACAAGAGTTACTTATCACGAATGAAGTCGCCGTAGTCTAGTAGGTAGTGTGTTGGCTTATTAGACGTAAAGCCCGGGTTCGTATACCAGGTCAGGCATCAAAACGAAATATGAAAAAAAACTATGTATTTTACAAATGGGAGTTGTAATGTTATATTCCAGACTGGCCCTAAAAAATAGTCTTATCGCAGAGCTTAATGACGAAAGTCGCCTCTCAGTAAGTTGTGGAAACAATAAGTGAACCAAGTCCAAATCTTCCACTTTAGGTAATAAAGTAAATGGACAGGTTTTCATTGTTCTTGAAGGAGTAGGATGCAATCAAGCCGCCGCCTTACAAACCATAGCAAACAGTGCACACTTCAGGGTGCGCTGAATGCACTTAAACTGTTTCTGGTTGCTCCTTATGATTTAGATGTTGAAAGTAGAGATTTAGCTTCAGAGACAGACACCTGCACCCCACTACGTAATCTTCCTAGGTGGCATTTACATAGGGGTTAGTGTTCAAGTGAAAGGTGCTTCCAGTCAGTAAGAATCGAACATATATACTGACATTTCAAAACTTATTATAAAAACTACAACACCTATAATGATCTCATAGCGACCATCGCAAATATACTGAAGATTTCTTGTGTGAATAATCAATGTCCTAACAGAGTGGAAATAACTGCGGCAATAAGAAAAATCTAAGCGGAAAAGACTGAAGGAATAGTTGATATTGCTTCGAAAAATCTTAAAACTTAGAGCACGAATTTTTTACATTTATTTAGAAAAATTTGATTGAACGAATCCTTCCGTACTGAATGGGTGCAAGGAACTTTGCTAAAGATTCCAACTGATCGTAACAACATAGAGGTATCATGGTGTTATACGTGACACTTAAGGTTCTATGCGTAATCATTTTGAACCAGATAGTAAACCAAATAGATACCATATTCCCCAAATCAATAGGCTGGAAACTAGTTATAACACCCTTAAAATCACAAGGAGCTCGAGCAACTTTTATGTATGATTTTTGTTGATTTTGAGAAACCTTTTGATGCCCTGTTCACTAGAGTATTTGAAGTGCACTTGGGATACAAGGGAACCGAGATAAATTACACACAGTCACAGAATATAGAATTTTAGTTTAGAATGTTACATAGAGGCATACTTTCTGATGCTATTAATATCGATATAAATGTCCTACAAGGATGTATTCTTTCTCTATTTATATTTCTGGTAATAATCGACGAGACGCTATGAATGGCTGTAGATTTGACAAACAACAGAAACATTCTCGGGCTCCCAATTGGTGTGGAACAACGTAATGACGTGGCTTATGCTGATGATATTGCTTTGATTTTCAAGAAACGAAATCACATATAGTAGCAGTAGTCTAGTGTTGGCTTATTACACGAGAGCCCTTGATTTAATCTCTCGCTCAGACATCTCTAGCAAAACAATATATGAAAAGTTATTAGATACGACAACTACGTATGTAAAACTGTCATGAGAAATTTCTCGAATCTGTCATTCGAAGTTGACATTAAACCGTAGGTCCTGACCCCCATGGATAAAATTAACACACACAATATGAGTGGTGTGAGAAGCTAGGTTGTAATGACCGATTTAGTAAACCAATAAACAAACAATCTAAACAGTTTGGAAATCAGAGCTGAAAAGTATGAATCAACACCAATAAAGCAAAAGTCATGTGAGCATACAACTCACGCAGCAGAGAGTTACTTATTTTGGTCGTCATACTATCACCAGGTAGCTTTACCAAAATGGATATTGCGAAGGAACAACATCCCTTCAAACATTTTGTCGATGCCGGCAACAATCATCTGTACTCCTTTACGGAAACGTACAATGTTTGCGTCAGTAGAAATAACGAACCAACTGCAAATTACCATCAACAGTTGTCAGAGAGCTATTCTTTGGGTATAGTGGCCCCACAATTTGATATCAAACTTTACAGACGTTTAGAGAAGCTGCAGACGAATATGCATTGCTGTGGTGATGAGATTGCAGAAATGGCGAAGTATTAGATACGCATTTCGGAAGCCGTGGATACAATATCACAAAACTGGTCCTCGACTGGAATCCGAAGAATCGGCTGGAATCTCTCGGCAGTGAGAGACGTAGAGAAGAAGCTTGTTAGATGGTATAAAATCTATTGATGAAGATCGAAAATGGACTCTAGGCAACTCTTCTACTGAGATTTCTCTGACGGCGAAGATGTGATCATTTGCTGATAAAGTCGAGCTCCACGACTGTGTATGAAGACTAAACTAATTTTTGTTCTTTTGCTGGAGTTTCTCTGACTGCTGCGTCCAAACAATGTGGTTACATAGTATTAGAAATATAGAAAGTTATCAACCGAAATTCGAGAGTTGCTTTCTAAAACTTTACATACTTACATACATAATTGGTCATTACAATCCTTCAGGCAGGATTATGACCTGGTTTCTCAGACCACTTATGTTGTGTGCGTTTTAATTTTATACATGAGTGGCGGAACCTACAGTGTAAAGTCGACTTCAAACGACAGATTTTTGAGAAACTCTTTCATGGCATTTTTTATTTTTAATACTCAGAGCTTTTCCTAGAAATCTGCTGAGAATAAATAAAACTTTAGCTTAAAAAAAATTTAAAAAAAAATCAAAATGAAGGCAATGCATATACTTTATATGTTATCGACAATTAGAGAAATGCGGCGTATTTGATATCAGATTACGGCCGATAACTACACTTTCGATATAGTCAAGAAATTTGTTTATCTTGGCTCCACCGTTACCACCAAAAATTATGTCAGTCTGGAGATCAAGCCCAGTATCACTCTTGCCAACAGGTGCTATGGTCTCAATAGGCAATTGAGTAGCAGAGACCTCTCTCGTACAACAAAACTAATACTCAACAAGACGCTCACCCTTACCGTGCTTCTTTATGGCGCAGAGGCATAGACCCTATTAAGCACTGATGCAGCAGCCTTGAGAGTATTCGAAAGAAAAGTCGTACGTATGATCTTCGGTTCAGTGCGAGTTGGAGATGATTTCCGCATCCGATCCAACAGTGAGCTGTATGAGCTCCTCAACGACAGGGACGTTGTCCTCGGCCATATCATTCGAATGGAGAAGAATGCCTCGGCGAGACGGGTGTTTGATGCGGAAGTCGGCGAAGAGGATGACCTTGTTTGCGTTGGAAGGAAGCAGAAGCGCCTGGAAGGATGCGTTAAGACAGGCCGAAATCCGGGGTTGTTAATAACCAATTAAGAAAGAAAAAAGTTAATTAGCTACTCAAGAAAGTCATTTTGTGCCATACGAATGTCTATGAATTACAAAAACCACTCTTCAAATATATGCTTGCTTATATCAATTTGAATGTTTTCTCAGCTCACATTCAATACATATTTTCCTTCTCTTCTTTTTCTCATTTTTTTTTTTTTTTTTTTTGTTTTCTAGCCTTGCAACACTATTTTCTTAAGTAATTATAATTGAAGGAAAGGAAAACTTTTCATAATTTTAACTTTAAAATTTTGATTTGGGAATTTCAGCTGTAATGCAACATTTTAACATTTGAACTCGAAATTTTATTTTTTTTTTTTCTTTAAATGTGTACGCAAGCAAATGTGGCGGTACCCTTAACAACTGAAGTAAAAAGTTTATTTTTTTTTTTTGTGTTTTTGCTGCTTCTTTTGACGAAAAGAAAATTTAATTGATTTTTTCTTCTGTTTCTGTTTCTTGTGTTGCTACTCAGTTCTTAAGTTTAAGTCTCCTTACATTTCTTTTTTTTTTTTCTTTTGGGTTTTTTGTTTTCGGTTGCTTCTCATCATAATTATAATTCATTAGTAAGGCAACAACTCTACCTCCGTTTCCTCTTTAAAACAAAAATGATGGAAAAAAAAATTAAAACGAAAACCAAAACCAAAACTCTACCAAAGGATATATGATATACACATGTATACATACATACATACATATTTATGTACATATACATATATGTATGTATTATAATATATTATAAACAGAATAACATGTGGTGATATACATACATACATACATACATATGTACGTGAATATATACTTGAAGCCATATGCCATATGCTCTTTGAATGGGTGTTAAATTAGCATCTTTTTGTCTTTTATTCTGGCGTTTCTTTTTTTATTTAAAAAAATTATTTTTCATTCTCTTTTTCTTCATCTTCTTGTACTTCTTCTGCCATTCTTTTTGTCTTTTTGTCCTTAGACTTGCGTCTTTTCTTATTAGTACATTGGTTGTCGTGGTTAATTTTTAAACATACGCTCAGTGGTAGTAGTAGTCAGCGTTAAACCCTCTCTTTTTAGTCAATTTCATGTTGCTGTTGCTGTTGCTTAATGTAGCCTGCAGCCTAATAGAGAGATGAGTAACGATGGTTAAGCATTTCGTTCGTTTTGTAAGAGAAACTTTCACTTCTTTTTCTTAGAAAAGACAGAAGAATTTTGTAACAATAAACGCGTAAAGAAAACGAAAAAATAAAATTCTTAAGAGAACCACATACTCGAAGTCAGGGTTACAAGTGAATTTTTAGTAAAGTGGGCAAGAGTTAGTGTTGGCAACAGGAAAAAGGTTTTAAGGTTTTGCAGTTTTAAAAATCCTGAAAAATGTAATTTACAGAGCAGATTTTTTACTTAACCATAGATCGAGCCTTAATAATTATAGCTTATGTATCACGTTTGATACATATTTGTAATACATAGAATTGTCAGGATTATTGATAGATTTTTTAAAAAAAAATTTTAAATATTTTGATTTATTTGAATTCATTTGAATAAAACTCTTTTATATTATTACATTATTATTATCACTTTTATGAAAATGACGTCAAAATTGTTCACATGATGTACATTGCAGCATGGTTTTTTACGTAAAAATCAAACACTTTATGTCAGTTTGGTTTTATTTTTTTTTTTTTTCTAAATGCTAATAATTTGACATATAGCACCCTTGCTTTGTGGCGATTTATAAGTTTTCAATTGTTTAGATAGAGCAGCTTATTGTCGCTCACATCAGTAACGCTCTCAATTCAGGGCTGGCTGCAACCTGATGGAACAAACCATTGTTATATTTCGTTAGAAAAATTTGTTGTCAACATCAGGTGAGGTAAAAAAAGTTTCACGTTGCAATAGAACATCGATTATGTCCATAACAATGCTCATTCTTTGATTCCTCTCTGGTTTCCCGGATACAGGTTTCCCCAAATACGTCTGTAAGTAGTTGCTACGCACGTAGCATGTACTTGAATCTACAACTGTCACATCGATTTCAGTGGATCACGAAATTTATAACGACCAAAAAATTCAATGAGTTACTAATCAACAGCGACAAAATTATTGTTTGTTAATGATAATTACACGGTGTGACAATGAAATTACACCGAGTAACTACATAGTCCACGTTGTTCAGCTAGTTGAGTAGAACTCAAAAAAAATACCTTTTGTATATTTCTCGAACACTCCAAACTTGTTTTATTTAACAAAAACTGTTTTTTTTTTTTGACTTTTTTGACGCACAAATTTCTGGATTACTCAAACATTTCTGAAACGATTTCCAAAATTTAAATCTTGTTTGCTACTATGAACGGACAAACTTGAAAAAATATGAAAAAAATTCGCACTTTCCAAGTATACCTCATCAAATCTTATAGCATATTAAGTCGAAAAATAGATATACTTATGTATACCGTTTTAAAGCTCCATCTCTCCCCTTACCAACAGGATTTAAATTTTGGAAATCGGGTCGGAAATGTTTGAGTAATCCAGAAATTTGTGCGTAAAATCAAAAAAATAGTTTTTTGTTAAATAAAAAAGTTTGGAGGGTTCGAGAAATATAAAAAAAAATATTTTTGAGATCTACTCAACAAAACTCACAACCTACACTATGTCATTAGCCAGGTGTATTTAATTTTTTTTTTATTTTGTCACATAGCGTTAGTAATGATTCTGTTATCGCACACGTACATAGTTGTTTGAATTATTATCATCCGTAATATCTATGAAATAAAACATAGGACGAAATATTTTAATGATATATTAATGCTTGTCTATCATGTCAGATAAATATAAGAAGAACAGTAAAAAAGACGCTACAATATTTCAGGAAACAGCTGCTAGCAATCTGCTTGAAAATTGGTAATATTTTCTCTTCCCAAACTACTAAAGGCATAGGATTCTCTGTTAACAAGTAGTACCATCTTTGGCGATAAACATCCTATTGTCATGGAATATTCCATATATGCATACATATACATACATATGTATAATCGGTCATTACAATCTTTCTTTGTAAATTGGAAATGTCTTTTTTGATGTTTGAACTTGGGTCTGACGGCTAATGAGCTAACACTCTACATACTAGGCTACGACTACTTCAATCAAATTCAAGAACAGAAAATTAAATCTGTTCACTTTCCTCCAACACTTAACTTCCAATTCCGTAAATAATGTATTATTTATGATAAAGGTTAGGTTAGAGGACGTGTACTTGTCAATTGAGACAAGTACAGTACCCGAAGGTCGAATTGACCCATTGTACATTATAAAACTTCACAAAATCTTTGAAAACTTAAGAAAAATTACATACTCAGCACCAAAGAATCCCTAGAAAAGTTGAAATGATACAATTCATGGATACACTGTTTAAAATTTTCTTTTTTTATTTCCTTTAAAATAATGGCGATAACAATACTAACGAATTAAAAAAATATCACACATCAAACTTTTTCTGAATTAAAGTTCTACAGTCTCAAAAATTGAAATGTATCAATGCTCGATCAGTTCGGTTAATTCGTCATTACAATCCTTTTATCCCAGCTTCTCACATCACCCATGTTACATACATAATTGGTCATTACAACCCTTCAGTCAGGATTACGACCTAACTTCTCACATCACAAGCAACAAACTTTTTTGATCATACTTATCATAGCAATTAATTTTTACTCTCAGAATTTTTGTTAGAAGACTTTTGAGAGAAAGTTGACGAAAGAAATATTTTGCTTTTCATATTTCGCTTGTTCAAGAGCTCTGAGCTGGGGTTTGAACCGTGGACTCAGTTACTCTACCTACAAATAATTCTTAACTTGACAACACTTCTAAATCTATTCCTTCTTTTTCTTTCTATTGTAACACAATAGAAATCATTTCCAATGAATTGATTTTTTCTACCAACCATCCAATCTAATAACAAACAATTGTTATTGTATTGTATTCACCCGTCTATACATGTAATTTTACTTTTGGCATATGTATGCGTATTTCGGTGCGTATCTTTGTTGAAAAAAGAAATGAAATTTACAAAAATTCTAAAGTATATGTATGCGATAGAAAAAAACCAAGTTTTTCTTTTAAAAATTCTTTTTGTTGCCAAGAGATTTGATGTATGATGCTTAAGAGTACCCACAAAACATTTGCTTCAGAGATATTGTCAATACGAAATCGATTATGAAGGTAGAGTCCATAACCTCTTCTCTAATGTTTTTGGGAAAAGTGGGAGGTAAAAAATTCTAATCTTGGAGAGGCATAACCTTTATAGTCCATAGCATCAACAAAATAACCGACAGCCCTTAGATCGCATTACAACGTGAGGAACAAGTAGGCTTCCGACTACATAAATCACGTTTAAACACTAAATTACAATGTTAGTTGGACTGTCATGTTTGAACTTTTCTATCAAGCAAGGAGTGCAAAGTTGCTTTCATTCTTTTTACAAACATACTCCAAGCTTTTCAAAATCAAACAAAAAGGAACTCCAAGATTTCTTACATACCAACGCATAATATGGTAAGATAATCGTGCACACAGATATTATTGTTCTCCTTTGGGAGAAATCTCTTGCCACAATATGTGAATCATTGGAATTCGTGCTCACGGTTCTATATCTTGGACCAGAGAAAACGTTGTGGCATTAAAATCTCGATGAAGTTACAAAATCCTGGATTTAATTCATAAGTATCATAAGTAGGTACCACTACCTTAAATTGCAAAGGAGGTAGAATTTGTGCCGTGATTTCTACCTTTAAAGTCTCTCAACTGTAGTTGATATTTATAAAACGACGACTTTTGGAAGGAAATGAAGATTACATTCTGCATTGGATGCACTAGCCTCTCACGGCCTTGAATTGCGAAGGTGGTCGAATACTTGCCAACACTATGCTGTCAGCTATTACTTGAGACCAGTCAATGCCAACCGCCTATGCCAAATTCGTCGGAGTTGAAATTCTGAGAGTCATTCCTTATGGAATAGGTGAACTGATCTCGAACGTGGAGGGCTGAGGGATCACACGAATTATACAGTGCCTGCTCTGAACCTCATTCGGACCAAAAGGGTTATAACAACGTCGAGACAATGTTATTGGGTAGCGATACCAATCGTTCGAAACAACACGATTTCGATCTTTACTGATGATTACTGATAATTTCAGTATACGATACATATGTCGAAATACGTGGGTAGGGCATACTTTTTCTTTTGTAGGGGTTATCAGGATGAGGAAGATTAGTAATCAGTAACTGCCACAATCTACGAGAGCTGAGGCTTGTCAGAGTTTATTATATGAACTGGGCCGTCTTGTGTAACTAATAAATCTAGTCTAGTATCTAAGGTACTTACCTTTTAACTCCAGTGAGGTCTACATAAATTTCACTTCCCAGTTTACGGTTTATACGGGAAAAATTGGTTTACACTGCCAAGCAGAAGCACCAGAACTCTCTTAACTTATAGCACAAATGCCATTAGGCTTCTTACTTAAATAATTACTGAACGCTGCATGGTTCGCTATAGTTAATGTGAATATCCTACTACGACTGGTTAAAAAACAATCTCAAATTTTCTGCGAGCTCTGATATCATAACGATAGCCATTGACTGAATTTACGGAACAATCATAGACGAGGTTGTCCGGAGCATATGTAGGCAGATCCGAAAAACACTGAAAAAAGAAAGAAGAAAAGAAAATTAAGAGAAATACTCACTGGGTTAATGCTGCATTCAAAAAAATTCTTATTCTTGTATGAGTCTCTACAACTCTCTTCACACAGCCACACAGACATGCAAACACATGTGTGTTAGTGTGCGTGCATTTATGGTGGCTGTTCTACTAATTTTTCATTATGTGGGCAACATTTGTGGTTTTAATTTCTTTGTCAAAAAGTTCTGTAAAAATTGTAACAGGGAGGGAGGAGTGCTTGCTGTTGCCATCTTTCGCCTCGACTGCTTCTTTAACTGAGTACATATGAGCATGTATGTGTGTCTGTGTATTTCATTTAAAAATATTCAGCGTGTATGTATATGTGTATGGAAAATATTTGTTTCTTTTAAAAAAGAATTAATTTTAAAGACAAATACACACACACAAACATGTTCACATATGCTATACATGCGTACAGTACAGAGTAAACACATGGAAAATTTTTTAATTTTTCTTTTTTTTTTCTAAAAAAGAATATTTTTCTAAAAAAAAAAGAAAACAGAAAAATATTAAATTAAAGAAAAAGAAAGGAGAAAAAATTGTTTTTAAATGAAAAGTAAAATATTAAGTAACATGAGCGAAAAAAGAGTCTAAGAATTACTAGAACGGAAGTCTTCTAACGATTAACAATCCTTTCTGAGAATTTTCTATTAAATTTCAAACTTCATTTTTCAACTTTAATTCAATATTATTATCAGTGACAGTTTAGAAAACAGTTTGAATATCATTTTGAGCACCTTTATATTGAATATTGTTGCTTAACTTTTGAAAATGTTGTCAAAAAATACCCAACCCAGACGTATAATCGATATTAATTTAATAAAAATCACTCATACGTTGAGGTTATATTGACCAGAAGGTAAAGAAAGTCAATATTAGGGAATTAGAATTGGTTCCCACGCTTTTCTAAATAACATTATAAAGACAATGTTGACTTGTTGTTGTCTTATCGGCATGTCTTGGTGTTCTAACGCCAGGATTACTTGTTGGATGTAGACAATGAGGGTTTGACCAATAATTTTCTATACATCAATTGTATAGCCGGCCAAAATAAACAGAAACTATGGCCTCTATGGTCTTATCACATTACTGCCTTGGAAACCTTCTTTGGACTTACACCGCTACACATATTCATCATGAAAAATTTAAAGCTTCAGCTTTGACTTTTTCGAATGCTATAGCTGGAAGGATGACATGATTTTGATGGGAAAATAACCCAAAAACCCAACCGTTTATTGAAATTGGCATGTACATTAAGAGTTTAAAATTTGTTCACATTTCTGAGCTAAATCTGCGATTAAGCAATTAAACTTTATAGAGTATCCCTCAAATGCCTCGGTGTCAACAATGATAATTCCCTGCCCAGAGCCTGATATGCACATACATAGTTGTTACGTTATGGGCTATTTTAGTGCGTCACGCCGTCCAAGCCTGTGTTCTGATGATTCATTCATCGCAGAATCTGACTGTTGGGTTCGATACAACCACTATTCTGAAAAAGTTTACTCTGAGTCTATACTATAGGGTTCGCCAAATAACTTTTTTTTTGAAAATGCTTTAAAACAAAAACTACTGAATATTTTCTCAAATTTCTTTTTTTATTTGAAAGTACAATCCTTCCGGTTAATAATGGAAAATAATTTCATTCAAATGGCTGCCTCGGCTGGCCATGCAGTAGCCTACACGATCGGTCCAATTTTTAAGCACATTATCGATTGTGTGCAGCTGTATTTCACCAATGGCTTCACGAATATTGTCCTTTAAAGCGTCAATTGTGTCTGGCTTGTCGGCGTAACACTTATCTTTGAAGGCACCCCACAAATAATAGTCCAAAACGGTGTCAAATCGCAGCTCCGAGGTGGCCAAACGACATCAGCTCTGCGACTGATAATGCGAACTTTAAAAACAGGGCGCAAAACATCGAGTGTAGCTTCGGCTGTGTGGCACGTAGCGCCGTCCTGTTGAAACCAAATGTTGCCAATATCCTCCTCTTCAATTTTTGTGAACAAAAATTCGTTCAACATGGCCCGATAACGATAGTTATTGACTGTAACGGCCACTCCTTGCTCATTTTCGAAGAAAAATGTCCCAATTATGCCTCTGGACCAAAATCCGCACCAAACAGTGACTCGTTTTGGGTGCGTCGGCTTTTCAATGTATGCGTGCGGGTTTTCTGTGCCCCAAATGCGACAATTTTGCTTGTTTACATACCCGCCAAGATCAAAATGAGCTTCATCTGAAAAGATGATTTTTTTGCCAAAATTGGCATTTTCTGTAAGTCGATCGCGGGCCCACTTAGCGAAGCGAAAACGCGAATACACAACCATATTCGTTCAGCGGAAGGATAAAACTAATTATCTGTCAAATCAGACATGAGCTAAGTGTTACCATTCACGAAATAAGTACTAGTTGAAAAAAAAAAACGTTAGATGGCGGACCCGATATTAAACTACTATATATTAAAACTCCGATTATCCAAACTCAAGTATTCCATACTCATTTGTATCTCTTCGAAGTATCTGTACATTCCGCAGAAAGGTACTCGCTACATCAGCGATGTGGAAGCTTCTCTCTTCGCAAGTTCGTCTACCTGCTGATTCCCGAGAACTCTACGTGAGCTGGGGCCCAAGAGTGAGCAACGCTATATGCACTTCCCCAGATAGTCTTACACTGTCATCAAAATATCGTATTCAAAGCAGAGTGCTCGCATGACAAGCCGACTATCAGATAATATGGATATGTCCCGTCCTTTGTGAGATTCTAACGCTTCTGCAGGTTATATTTTTATTGCATGAATGCTTACTTACCATTATACCATGTATGAAGTATAACAATATTTATGAATGCTTCAGAAACGGTCATAAAAAGAAAAAAATAACAATATATCTTTTCTTTGAATGGCTTTCCTATGCGCCAAACTGAGGGTGCATTCAGTAGTTCAGTGACCTTCTTAAGCCAATTTAATGGTGCTGAATAAGCCTCATCATCTTTGCTGTAGTCAGCTTCTTAAGATTTTTTTTTTTCTGTTCATGGTCTTAAAGAACTTTGGGTTTTCTAATATTTCTTATTATTCGGTTATTTATATAGCAGGGTTTAAGAGTTGTAAAATCGTTGCCTAGAAATAACACGCTCTGTGAAAAAGATTTTGTATTTGGTGTAGAGTTGAGAAACATTTATCACGATAGATCTGTCTGTGATCTTACAATGATGTTCGTGGTTGATGTTAACTCTGTATGATCAGACACTCAATTTCTAACTACTGGGTCCGAAAGACCCTAAGCAAATATCTTGAGTTCCTTACTTACCAGATGAATGCTTCAGATATGCCGGTCATGCACATATCCTTCACATTCGTTGACGATAAGACATTTCTAAGCAAGATCTGCAGAAATCAACTGGGTTTTTACAGAACCATAATGCACCTGAATAAAAGCTAAAGCTAAAGCTAGAGAAAATTAAGTTTAATAATAAAACCTGTACACCATTAACTTTCATACTACGCAATCAGTTATGCTAATCTGTTCTAACTAACATACGAAAGACTCAATCTGGTCTACTGAAGAAAGCTCAGTGCTAAGTTTGATTTTCTTCTATGCAAGGCTATTCGAAAACCAAACTGTTGTTACAGAGTACACTTTGTATTCATTTTGAATCCACATCGCAATTGACTGAGGACTGAAAGGATTGTTTCCAATGCCCTAAAGTGTGTAAATCGTGTAGCCGTTAGAAGGCCTCAGAATCTTTTCTAAAATTTCATCCAAAACTGTTCCAAAAAAAAAAAACACAATTTTTATGGCAAACAAATGATTGTGCTTGTGATTCTGATTATGTAACGTATTTAACGCATCAACATAAATTAGACAAGAAGCAACAGTCGTTCCTCATCATTATCATCATTACCATCATCATTCATATACTAATTCTAAGCAATGCATACATATGTACATATATAATCATCACTTGTATACATACATAGAAATCTGTACATAGAATATCTAAATATATAATGAGAGTATATCTCTCTGTGTGTGTGTATGTGTGTGTGTGCATAGAATATTAACCCTACCATGCATGCTGCTAAACTAAATTACAAAATTCTGATTGGTTAACAATAACTATGTCAGGCATTAAATGCCTGTATGTGTGGTGAGTTGGTGTATGTTACTAGAAATAAAAGCCAATCAAACTATCGCATACAGTTTTTAAACAACAAAATCTAGGACACTACTACTACTACAGTACTAATGTGGTGTGCGCGCACCCCACTACCAACTAAACTTATCTACAAAATGTTTATAAATGCCAAATGCCAACAACACAAACATACAAAACACACATACAAATGAAAACAAATACTGAAACCCTAAAATGCTTGCTTCTACACTCATACACACACATATATAACATATTGCAGCACAAGTTCACGAGTGTGTATGAAAATGTTTGAAATGAGAAAAAAGAACGTTGGTTTTTAGTAAAAAGGCGTTCACTAAGTTAAACCTCCCGAACCCGACAGCACCGAAAATAAACGACTGACTAACCGACCTTAGCAAATACTCGCACATGAACATACACACATACACAGATAACCACACGAAGACCACATACACACCCATGGCAACATAGAATACAAGCAAAAACCCAAAACCAAACAAAAAGAAACGACAAAAAGGATTCTCTCTGTATAACATTCCGTCGGCAAATATTTTCGTTTTGGTAATAGCAACACCAACAACAACGACAGAAACAACAACTACAATTTGTTGTTACGTTATCCTCAACACTACACATAGAAAAACGAGTAAACGAATGAACAACAACATACACATGCTTATGCAAGAGTAAATGAAATGTTACGAAACGAATAGAGCAACGAACAAAATGTACGAAGTCATTGCTATTGCTATTGTCGTTGTTGTTGTTGTTGTTACTGTTCTATATGTACTAAAACATAGTGACTATGATAACACAACTAGAACGAATACAACTACAACTACAAACTAATGTAACACGAAGATTAGATGGTTTTGTAGAGAAGCAAAACAAGAACTCTGGCAGGCAGGCAGGCCACAACCAACAACTATTTTACTGTACATGCAATACATGTACACAGGAAATATACACATAAACACAGATACATATATGTATGTAGGTGTGCATATACAGGATATTTTTGTATATAAACGCATAGAAATGAAATGTACGTAAAGGAGAAAGAAAATCTAAAGCGCATCGTTGAAGTTGTGCAAGTTGGACTTTTCTAAGCATGTCATTGGTAGCGTCGAATTCTTGCAATAACTAGTTATTATGCACAGAGTTGCCATGTGTTGTGTGTTTTAATAAGATGACTTGTTATGTTATAAGGCATAAGATAGAATTGCTTAAGTGTAGAATAATATAGAGGGTGATTTTTTAACGTATCATTTTGGAATAGAAAATAGAAAATTCTGAAATTTCTTTAATTACACATGCTATTATGAATACATTTTCGAACAGAAGTTTCGTTGTTCGAATGATAGCCAAAAAATAAAAAGAAAATTTAGTGTGGATCTACTTACTCTTTGAAATCCTTCAGTTGCTGTAAGAATAAATGAATTTATTGACCCTTTCTTTATGCTATTCCATTGAAATTGTTCATTGGCATCACTTCATTTACTAGAACACGAGAACTAGGCTTATAAAACAAAAATCCCCCAATTTTTCTATACTTCTTGTTCAACTACAATATAATATAATATTGCTTCTGTTTATTTACTTTAGTTTTTCATTTGTAGGTTTATTTTGTTCCCTTAAAAGTGATTGCCTTCCAAGTAGTGTTGGGAATCCCGGGATCCCGGGGTCCCGAAATCCCGGGATCCCGCAGTTTTTAACAATCCCAAAATCCCGGGATTGAGCACTTAATCCCGGGATTTGACTTTTTAAGCCGCAATGAAAAAAATTGTATATTAGAACTCTCACTAAATCGAATTTCCAGAAATTAGAATCTGTTGTTTCAATGCATTAACCGCTATGAAATTAGAAACAAAACTTCAAATTGCAATTTTTTTTTTCTTTGAGACGTAAACACTTAAATTAAAATCACCAGAAGCAGATGAACCACCAACAAAAAAAAAACTAAACCATTAACCAAGTATTTTCCTATGCTGGGGCTAGAAGACAGATCACTTTCTGCTACACTTGCTCGACTAACAGCCCTTGATGGGATTTCAATTAACGTTATATGCCGCTCTAGTGACTTACGTGCAGGTCTTACAGCAATGGGATTTAAAGTTTACCTACGACTGTCAACACAGTCCGCCAAATGGTTGTATATTACAGCAACAAAATAAGATGTCATGCAAAAGTATGTTACGGCTGAATTTGGAAAGCAACTAACTGTAATAAAAGACTATAAAACTAGGTGGAGCAGCCTTTTGTTAATGCTGGAACGTCTTTATTTATTAAGAAATTGTATACAAAAGGCATTAATAGACATAGGTCCACCTGAAGGTGAATATTTTGCTTTATCCAAAGATGAGATTAATATGGTATCCGCAATCATTAGTGTTCTTATCCCAGTTAAAGCAACAGTTGACGCCCTTTGCTGTCGGGATGCTAATCTGTTCACGGCCGATGTTGCCATAACTTTTATGTTAAAAAACTTAAAGATGCTAACAACGTTATAAGTCAAAAACTACATTCAGCCCTCATCCTTCGCATGCAACAAAGGAGAACAGATATCAGTGGGGTACTTCAGTATCTGCACAATGGTAGAACAAATGTTCAGTCCGAATCCGAAACAGAGTTCGTAACGGTTCCTTCTTCCATAAAATGTCGCAAATTAATAGTTGAGTTACTCGGAAGACTAAATGCTTCAAGTCCAGCTACATCACTTCTAATAGCTTCTGAGTCAGAAGTTACAACTTCTTCTTCAGCCAGTGTAGAGTCTGAACGTACTTTTTCTGCAGCTGGATTTTTCACAACTAAAATAAGAAGTCGTTTGAGCGATGAAACTTTGGATGCTCTGCACTTCCTCAAAACGTATTTTAAAAATAATAAAAAATAATAACATATCGCACTTGATCAACAAAAGAGTATATATCTATAAAAACAATTTACTCTCTATAATTAATTTAAAAATGTGAAAAATTAAAAATAAAATTAATTTTCTTATAATTTAATAAATTCTTTCTTATAAACCTATTTTTGGATGTGTCATGTTATTAATTTTATTGAAATAATATGTTAATATCTTTCAAGAACAAATTTTTTAAAATCCCGGGATAAATCCCGGGATCCCGGGACTAGCTAAATGAAATCCCGAAATCCCGGGATTGAAAATATAGAGCGGGATTGCCAACCCTACTTCCAAGCCAATACACTTGTTTTAAAACTTTTTTCAAATATAATTCACGGAGGAAAAGAAGGAGAACATTAAGAGAGGCAGTAGCTCTTCACAAACAATATGGTTTGGAGGAAATCAAAACTTTTGTTAGGAAATTACAATAAGAGTAGATACAAATCATGCATCAGACTATCAATAAATAACCTGAGGTTGTAAACGAACATTTGACAGGACACTCTAGACTCTGAGTCCAACTATTCAGGATGGGTGTTGACATTTCTAGCATAAAATGTAATTCTGTGACGAAACCTATCATAATATAACATTCTTCGAACCTGTGAGATATTAATGCATCTTAGAAGGAGACATACATACCTCATGCTGGGTAAAAAAAAATTGGCATCGTTGACATAGAGCGGTATCCTAAGTTTTGGGGAAGACATTATCACACCACAATAATTCTATTAAGACACAAGAATAAAGAGAGAGCTTGGTCAAGATGGTCAGAAAGTGAGAGATGACACGAGCAGGGCACGGAAGTCTCTGTGTGAATAAAATTAACACACACAACATAAATGGTGTGAGAAGTTAAAGCGTAATCCAGACCAGAGATCAGCAATGAATCGCTTTTTCGCTACTCATAAGTACTCATGACATCATGAGTAGTATGAGTATGATATTAAAACAAGTATGAATGCGTATAAGTATCAGAAATTATGAGATTGATTCGAATCTACTCATCTTTTTGAATACTCATTGCTGATCTCTGATCCAGACTGAAGGGTTCGTCAGTCTCTTTCTCCTTCCACAGATTCACAGCTGTTGCAGAAGACTTTTGCCGCATTGCCCAGCCTTTTGGCATGACTATCAAAAGAACAGTGGGCCGTGAGAATCGCTATTTTGCTATAGTCATCCGACTTAAGGGTCGAACTGAGTCAATTCTCTCCTTATACATACGTGTCCTGCTCTTTTGCTGACAGGGAGATTGAGCCTCTCTGTAAAACGAGTGACTAATATCCAAATAAACTGAGGCAATCGGAATACTTACGCCCTGTATCATGTCGGAGATTGCGAACTCCGTACAGGCTCTGGTCAGCTCATCAGCAATGCAATCTTCAAAGATATCGCTTTTTGCCGGAACCCATATTACAATTACCTTCAAATGTCCCAAATTTTCCTGAGAAACTTTCGACCTGTCAAGGACGGAACAAACTACGTACGTAAGATACTTAATCGCAGCCTTGTTGTCCAAGTATATCAAGAGATTTTTAGTGAAAATCTCGCCAGCCAACAAGCATTCCAATGCTGCAATGGTGAGCTGCTTATACATACATAATTGGCCATTATAACCCTTCCATCGGGTTTACAATCAAGCTTCTCACACCACTTATGTTGTGTGTGTTAATTTTATACGTGAGTGAGGGGACCTACAGTTCAAGGTCAACTCCGAACGACAAAGTTTTTGAGAAACTTTACATGGCAATTTTATTTACTCTCAGAGAGTTTTTGCCAGAAATCTGCTGAAGAAATTTTGTTCATATTTCATCAGCTTATAAGAAAGTTTAATATCAAAATCTAGTACTTTACCCTTCGCCAATGTATGTCAGCTAGATGAATGCGTCCCCCTATTTAAAGGGAAATTGAAATTTGTGTCATGATTGTGTACAAATTTCAGAAGTTGTTTTATAATCAGAATGTATATTTTTAATACACATTTGATTCTATATACGTGCATTATCGATATTGTTTGATCTACCTTTTAAAAACGTTTAAAATATTAGCTCGTAGATTGCAAATAATAAATAAAAATAAATTTGTATTTAGTTTTAATTAAAATTCTTTATTATTCGAACAATTCTGTGTGCCACTGTTCAAAAATTTATGTAAACAACAATTGCTTATCTTTGTTATTCCTCTGTTTACACCTTTTGCATATACAACAACGATCACTAAACAATTATTCGACAGATCTTTGTAACGGAGATCTTCAAACCACGATTACTCTCTTCAAACACACCGCATCTTCACACAAGACTGACTGAACTTTACTGACTCCGTTGCCTGCTCTGCCTTGGCTTTTATATAGCACGTTAAACAGTCTGATGAATGTCTTTGAAGGCGAATGTACATGACTTCGCCTTCTCGAAATCTCTATAAATGTAAACATCGTTGTTTACCTTTATTCTTGTATCGTTTCGTGTTGTATTTTTGTTTACTTGTTTACCATTTTTTTATGCTGGTGTTTGTTGTCATATTTTTGTTTATAATTCTAATGTTAAGCAATGTAAAAGCAAAACACCAAAATCTAGATTTTTCATTTTCGTAACAATATATTTGGATTGTGGCAAAGATTATATATTTCCGGTTCCAAAATATACTATCAGCAGCAGATTCAGCTACAGAAGCTTGTGTCTCATTACACTGTTGAAGTAGATACATTGTGCCAATATTTTTATATTTCTTCTTGAGCTCTACCATACGACCTCTCGCTCTTGCTTTTTTAATCCAAAATTTCTCTAACAATATTTTCAATCATATCTCTCTAAAAGCACGCATTTAAAATTTAATTTGACTCAGTATGACTATACCTGAGCACAGTATCCTTGCTAAACATTTATGTCTACTATGAATGGAGGGCAAATCCATATTTTACGGTGATCGTAATATTTCTTCCATTTTTTTTTATCATCCATTATAAGAGTTAATTTAAGTTTACAGCCACAAAATAGTTTCTTTTGTTTGGCCTTCCGTTTCATTTCATTATCCCGATACACGATGTTTGTGATGGGATTTTGCTTTTTAAGGGGGTTTTTATAACTCATTTTGTAATTTAAAGCCGCAACAAATATGTTTATAACCAGAAGTCAATAAAACAAGCGATAGTTATCTCCTTAGGCCAGAAATCACTAAAAAGGAAAAAGAGAGAGAAACACAAAATATGGTTAACAAAGACCAGTAAAATAGAGTATAAAGCCCGGGCATAGACAATTTAACAATTTTGGCTTGGTTTTTTTGTTTTGTTAGGAAATAAAAACTCCAACATAATGCCGCGTAATAAATAAACTCTAAGGAGCACAACAATGAAGTATTGAATCCATCAGCAATAGCAACAGCAGCAGCAGTACCATCAGTGGACTCTAGTGATTCCATCAGGGGCGTAATAAATACGGAAAAAAAAAAATGAAACGAAATGAAATAAGAAAAATGAAATTATGAATGAATGAATGGTTGTATGGATGTATGAAAATGGTTCATCATCTCCAGGGACAAGAAAATTATTATGTTGTCTTGTTGTCTTTGGTTTTCCAATTTTGTTCCTGTTCCTGTCGTCATTTTCTTTTAGATTATAAGGCAGCGATAGTCTAACATTAAATTGCATGAAAGTATCCAATGTTTGAATGCTCGCTCCAGCCATTGCCATTGCCATTGATGATGATGTTATTGTTGATGTTTTCATAATTTTATGATTTTTTATTTTCAATTCTTGTTTTTTTTATATTTTTATGGCTGAATATTGACGAGGACCATGAAAGCAGGGCATATGCCTGTTGGACCATTATTTCAAGCGGTGCAATACAAGCCAGAGAGTTACAGAAAGGCAAGAAAAAGGAGTGAGGTTTGTATATACAATACCATATGCCTTTACACGATATATTTAATTGTGTTTAAAATAATAGCAGCTTGTTTAGGTGCTGAATTCAAAGCAGGTGAGAGCTTTTGAATTAATCCAATGCAACTATAAACTTAAACTTGTAGTCGCCGTAGTCTAGTAGGTAGTGTATTGGCTTATTAGACGTAAAGCCTGGGTTCGTATCCCAGGTCAAGCAACAAAACGAAATATGAAAAAAAATATTTCTTCGGCGACTGACTCTCAGCAGTTTTCTGGCAAAAACTCTGAGAGTAAATAAAATTGCAATGAAGAACTTTTAAAAAATCTGTCGTTCGGAGTCAACTTTAAACTGTAGGTTCCGCCACTCATGTATAAAATTAACGCACACAACATAAGAGGTGTGAGAAGCTAGGTCGAAATCCTGGCTGAGAGGCTGTAATGACCAATTATGTATGTATGTATGTAACTATAAACTTATACAAAAATTTCAACAGTTTTTAGAAGTTAGAAGACAGCTTTTCATTTCCTTTTTGTTTATAGTTCAAAGAAATTAAGCCTTCCCCTTGCTGCTATTATTTTTTTTAGCCACTGTAAGCATAATTTTATAGGCATATTCAATTCTATTCTCATCTATACCACACGAGACAGGAGAATCAGCGAATAAATGAACAAAAGTTTATGACATGTTATTAAAAAATTGCCATTCATGGCCCAGTTTTAGTAGAAAAAATACACGGCATAACAATATATCATATTATCCAGGAGCAAAAGCTATTGTTACGTTTTTACTTTTTAAAAATATTTAAAATATGAGCTCGTAGATTTCAAATAAAATAAAAATTAATTTGTGTTTAGTTTTAATTAAAATTCTTTATTATTCGCACAATTCTGTGTGCCACAGTTCACAACTTGATGTAAACAACAACAATTGCTTTTCTTTGTCATTCCTCTGTTTATACATGCCTTTAAATAAACAATAACAATTACTAGACAATTATTCGACAGATCTTTGTAACGGAGATCTTCAAACCACGATTACTCTCTTCAAACACACCGCGTCTTCACACAATACTGATTGAACTTCACTAACTCCGGTCGCCTGCTTTGCCTTGCCTTTTATATGGCAGAGTAAACAGTCTGATGAATGTTCTTGAAGGCGAATGTTCGCCTTCTCGAAATCTCTACAAATGTAAACATTGTTGTACTGTTGCATTATTGTAGTGTTGCTTGTGTATTTTGTTGACATTTATTCTTGTAGTGTTTGTTGTTGTATTTTTGTTTACTTGTTTACTATTTTTTTATGCTGGTGTTTGTTGTTGTATTAAGCAGTACGATAATTTGTAAACAGGTTTGTTTACTGCATTATTTTGTTTTTATAGCTTTTGTTTATAATTTTAATGTGATGTAAAGTGATGTAAAAGCAAAACACCAGAATCTATCTATTCTATGATAACCAAAGAATTTAGGTATCCCCTGAACTTCTTAATACATCTTCAATTAAGATTACAACACCCATGTTGTGTGTTAATTTAAACCATGAATGGCGTGAGCTACAAGACAAGACTTGAACGACAAGTTTGAGAAAATTTGCATTCAGAAATGCTACTGAGAGGCAGTCGACGAAAGAAATACTTTTTTTCATATTTTAAGCTGGAAGGAAATGGCTTTTTCTTCTATCCAATATCCTACAAACAGATTGATATTCAATAAATAAAATATGAATACGAGTGACACTACTATCCTATGTCCTGGTTGTTTCTGTTGATGTTGTATAATGTTTAACATCTTATGTCATCGTTAAGTACAACAAACGCTCATACAATCACATCACAAAATATTTCATATCATAATATCACAACACATCGCAACACATCACAGTATATGCTTGGATCATATTATTAAATAATATTGTTTTTTTGTTTTTGTATTACATATAAAGGCCACTTTTTTTTTTGTATATTAGAAAACCCAATCCAAAAAGAGGAATACATAACGAGTGTAGAAATATGTTTTTGATGTCCTTATTTCTTCCTGCCAAGTTTATTTTATATTCCATGTAAACGGCAAGGACATGTGTAAAGGTATTTACGTGCATGGGTGTGTGTGTCTATTATTATTATCATCGTCATTGGGAAAAATGTTGCATTTTTATGATTATAAAATTACGTTCTATTGCCAGTTTTCTTTTTTTATAACTTCAGAAGAAAAAGAAGGAAGAAAAACGTAAAAAACGGCTGTAAAACAAAACGAAATGTTAGAGAGAGAGAGAGAGAGGAGAGAGGAGAGAGAGCAAAAAAATGCAAAATTGTAAATTACAAATTTGCAATAAAAATGTTAATGGAATGAATGTACATATTTATGGGGGTACATAGTCTCATATCCGCTAACACATACCATACCATACATATGCAAGTACATACACACATATTGAATTTTTATGAATATGAGTAACATCTTCACCAACTGTTTTCGTCCTTTTCTGATGGCATTTTGACATTCTGAATTTATTTTTTTCGATTTTTTTTTTTGATTTTTTTATGACACAATCGTTGTTCACCAAGTCTCATGTATTGGAATGACATTTGTTGGGCATTCATTTTCATTGCATTATCGCACATATACAATACATTTTACTCACATTAACTTAATTTTATTATTGAATTTATCGTTTATTATTTCTGTTTTTTATATATTTTCCTTACATCCCTCGTCCACCCACTCTTCCCTTTTTTTCATTCTTTTTATGATCAAGACAGAGTAACAAAATTAAACTGATGTTCTCTACCATGTTTTTGATAAATATACGATACGATACGATACGCTGTTATTGTATTAAAAATTATTAAAAAATTTTCTTATTATAAATCAATTTTATTAGGCTACCAGAAGAGAAGAGGAGGAGGAGTAAATGATGCAAATTATGTTTGTAAAAATTATATCTCTGATGGGCTTCATATATTTATTGACTTACATTTGATGTTTTCATCGCATAAAGTTATTCTGCAAATAATGAATTTTCTTTTTAGGAACTGATTTTTATATCCACACTGGACTCGAACACGTTATTAAAGGGAAATTCAAATTTTTAGCACATAACGAGCATACTTTAGTTAAAAATGCCTTTGGATCGATAAATTCTCTTCAGGCAACTCAATTCTGAGTTGCTTTTTTCCAATTCAAAATTCTTAGTTTTCTAACATTATCGTCTACCATTTCTACCGAACTGCCTTGCGTTCGGCCTATTTTTTTTTTGTCACCAACAGTAGTCGCCGTAGTCTGGTATGTAGTGTGGTGGCTTATTAGACTTAGGGCCTCGGTTCAAATGAGATATAGCAATGAGTATTCAAAAAGAAGAGTAGAATCGAATCGTACTCATAATTTCTGATACTTATACGTATTCATACTTATTTTAATATCATGGAACCTCTCTACTCATATTCAAAGTTTGAAGTATTCATCATATTCAACAACAACACGTATGATGTTATGGATTTCGACTCTTCATAACTCAACATATATGAATCGGGTACGAACACTAAAATACTCACTAAATGGTTGTGTGTTTGCTCTGCTTGCTGCTCTGTCTTTTTTACTTGGTTGTCTTTTTTCCAATTGAGTAGACTTATGAAACAAACATATTTGGAATGGATGAGTTTGATGTCAACGTTGTACGCATATTTATTGCAACCTGTACTTATAAATCAACATTGTAGTGAGTATGAATGAATCAGAGTAGTGAAGTTAAATTTCAATATTGTTAACTCACTTATATTCAAAATTTCATGAGTGCTTATGAGTAGCAAAAAAAAAACGATTCATTGCTGATCTCTGGTTCAAACCCCAGGTCAGATATCTCCTTTACAACGAAATATGATGATAATATGAGATTTCTGGGATTTCTGGTTAATAAAAAAATATCCATGAAAAGTTTCTTATAAAAACCTGTCGTTCGGAGTCGACTTTAAATTGTAGATCCTGCTACTCGTATATAAAATTAACACACACGACATAAGTGGTGTAGGAAACTAGATCGTAATCCTGACTAAAGAGTTGTAATTATGTATCTCGGGAGAACTTTTTCGACCGGCAAGTACTTCCAATTGTTCCGAATTGCTTGCCACCCAGAGATTTTACCAATTTCTGCGCAACGTGTTTATTATTGTCATTGATGCGAAATTTGATAGAAAAGCCCAAGAAACAAGTCCCACAGCGTTAAATCACACAATCTTAGTGGCTAGTAGACATCAAAACTTATTGAAATCGATTGTTGAACGTGTGGTGTGACAGGAGACAGTGTTATGCCGTTCAGTTAAGTATACAAAAACGAATGTCGTTCGCAATCACTACAATGTCCTCGTCGCTTTCAAAATAGCACACATATACACATGCAATTGGTCATTACAATCCTTCTGTCTGGATTACAACCTAACTTCTCACACCACTTATGTTGTGTGTGTTAATTTTTTAAACATGAGCGGCGGCAGCTACAATTTAAAGACGACTCCGAACGACAGATTTATGAGAAACTTTTCATGGTTATTTTATTTATTCTCTAAGTTCTGCCAGAAATCTGCTGAGAGGAACACGCCGATAAAATACTTTTTGCATATTTCGTTTTGTTTGGAGATGTCTGACCTGTTGTTTGAAGCGTGGCGTCAAACGTAAGCTAACACGCTACCTACTAGACTATGGAAACTAATTTTATATAGCAACTATAATAAGGATATTAAAGTACAACAAATATATCGAATTTGTTTAAATATTTGATAAACGAATACATATGTACATACATACATACATAAATGGTCATTACAAGCCTTCAGTCAGGATACGACCTAGCTTCTCTCACCACTTATGTTGCGTGTGTTAATTTTATACATGAGTGGCGGGACCTACAGTTTAAAGTCGACTCCGAACGACAGATTCGAATACGTTTGCAATAATTCGGTTTTCATTTTTTCAAATAACTTTGTTTATAAAGTGTTAAAAATGCTGAAATATCTGTGGTTTATTTACACTTGAAATTAGTTTTTTTTTTATTCTTTTAAAGTTTCTTGCTTCATTCATATGCCGTGAACGTATTCAACTGCAAAGCTATTTTCATATGATTTCCTAATTATTTTTATCTTTATGCTCACATCTACGAGTGGGAGAGTACTCGTACATAAAATATAATTTAGAGATGGCCTCTGTATAGGGAAACATAGTCAATGTTGGAGAATTGCTGGTGAACACACGAAAATAAAAAATAAAAAAATAGAAATAAAAAATACAAATAAAAATAAGTATACGCTCTACTCTATATGATAATAATAAATTTATTATAAAAAACAAAAACCGTTACTTTTACGGTTTGTTTCTATGCATGTATTGTGTAATAAATATAATCGCTTACGACTTACGACACAGGCAGGCAACGTTACAGAAAAAAATTAAATTTATTTTCTTCTGCTTCTACTTCGCCATTCGTTTCAGTTTTCCTTTCTTTATTGCTTTTAAATGTTTAAACAGAAATACTAGATAAAAAATTAAGAAGAAGCACTAGCAAACAAATTTAATTTTTTCAAATAAAAAGGTCCAATGGTGGTATTCTTCTTTTTGATTCTTTATTGCGGTTGTTGCTGTAATTTTTTTATTTTTTTATTTTTTTTATTTGAAATTTAAATAGAATTTCAGGCCATAAAACAAAGGTTTTTCAGTAAGCATAAGCAGAAAAAGAAGAGAAATTTGTATTAACGCCTCTTAGAATAGTTGAAAATATTCAAGTTTATTTATGCCGATTACGTTGCGTAGCATTTGTAAATTATTTTCTTTTGTTTCTTACACCAGATAGTGAGAAATTAAAATCTTTAGGAAATTCCAACAATTATTCAATTACAATATTCAAAATTGTCCTTCTAAGTTGTCCTTGAAGTAATTTAAGATATTTTAAAAATATTTTTTTTTTTTCATATTCCCTCTTGGGAACACATTGCTTCCAAACAGTATCTCCACCTTACACAGTTTTCTGCTATTATTTCTGCGCTTTCCCATTTAAGTATGTCCTGAATGCACCGTTGGAGTACTGAACGTCTTCAGGTGTTCATTGTTTCATTTCGACTTCTTGGTCCTTGAGGATTCTACTCTAGCACCATATCTAAAACAAATATCAGGGTTCCTGCTAATATCGTACCTTCAAACTGAGACTTCTGAAATTTGACAGTTGATAACTGCAATCTTGTTGAAGCTACAACTGTCAAATTAGCTGTCACTTATTCAGTTATTTTTGCAAATTTCCATGGATGGATATAGCATCCAAAAATATGTGCCAATAATATAATTGTTTTATTATAATGGGTGTTCGACTGACTCTAATTTTCAATGATACATCATTACGATGCCCATTTTTGGATGCAAAAGTACGTGAATAAACAAAGTTGCAAAATTTGGAACGAAAAAAAAATTCGGAGCGTCCAATGCATTCCAAAAAAGTCAGTGTTTGGCGTGTAGTTTCGGCTGGTAGCAACATCATTCTATATTTCCTTGTGAACGACGTTGGTCAGGTCATCACTGTCAACAGCGAGAACTATAGATAGATGATTGCTGACTTATTTTGGCCTGATTTGATTCTGTTGCGATGTTACGTGTTATAGAGCTCATGATCAAATCACATGTTCCGCACGAGCGATTTGAGGGCATGGTCATCTGATGGATGGTCATCTTATCGATCATAAAATTTAAAGAAACTGGATCGGTTATGGGCAGTAAGAAGTCTGTATCAACGTAGAAATCGGTCTCTTGAAGACATTGCTGCTATAAACGAAACCAACACTGAAACATCAAAAATATTAATTTCATAGCGTTCTCAACAACTTCAAATTACACAAAGCAATAATCAATTAATATGAAGTCGCGTCGCCGTAGTCTAGTAGGTAGTGTGTCGGCTTATTAGACGAAAGGCCACGGTTCAAACACCAGGTCAGACATCAAAACGAAAATATGAAAAAAATATTTCTACGGTGACTTTCTCTCAGCAGATTTCTGGCAAAAACTCTGAGAGTAAATAAAATTGCCATGAAATGTTTCTCAAAAAATCTGTCATTCGGAATCGACTTTAAACTGCAGGTCCCGCCACTCATGTATAAAATTAACGCATACAACATAAGTGGTGTGAGAAACTGACTAAAGGGTTGTAATGGCCAATTATGTATGTATGTATGTATTAATCAGTGAATTTGGACAAATGGGCCACAGACTTCAAGCGTAAAAAATTCAGCTTTCCCAGAAGCTCAAATCAGTAGACCATGGAAAACGTAGGCAATTCATTCAGTGGATAATGGAACAAAGGGATGTCAATAGCAATTTATGAAAAAAGTTATCTGCTCCGATGAAATTTATTTCCATCTGAATGGCTTAAAGAATACATAAAATTGTCGTATTTGGGGCGTAGAAAATCCTCATGCAAACCATCAGAAACAATTCCACCTACAATGATCAACTATCTGGTGCGAATTTTGGCCAGATGGTGTAATTGGCTTATTAGACGAGAAACCACGGTTCAAACCCCAGGTCAAAACGAAAATGAAAATATATTTCTTCGGCATCATCCTCTCAGCAGATTTCTAAGAAAAAAAAAACTCGGAGAAGAAGTAAAATTAATATGAAAGAGATTCTCAGGAATCTGTTGTTTGGCATAGACTTCGAACTGTAGCTGCCGCCACTCATATATAAAAAATGAACACACACAGCATAAGTGGTAAAGGTGGTGAAGGATTGTAATGACTAATGAAGTAAGTAATCAGATTCCTATTTATGTGTTAAAAATCTAAAAGTTTCCCAAGATTTCAATGAGCAACTAATAGTACAGCCACAAGTACATCTACTCCTACCTACAGTTGCCTATCCTTGTCCCACATCAAAGTTTTTTTCTGTCATAATGCAAGTAAAATAATTAAAAAGAAATTTCAGAAAACAATTTTACATGTAAACCATCAAAACGTACGTACGTACGTACGCATATTCATAATCTTGGTAAACTTTTTAAATACTTTTCCTGTTCCTCTAAGAGACTTATTTCGGTGTAACTATGCGTCGTATACGCACATCGGCAACAGAGCAACATACAGCTTGGCTTCCATTTTTCGATTTTCTTTACTCCAGAGCTTAGTAACCCATAAACAAGAGAGGGGCCCATATTATAAACAAACAAAAAATTAAAAGAAAAAAGAGGAAGAAAAATTAAAGAACAAATTAATGAAAAACATTGTCAAAAGCAAACTTCTCAAGACAACAAGAATTCAATTTTTTTCTCAATTTTTTTCGTTTGCTTTGAACCACAACACGACAACGACGACGACGACGACGACGACTAAAACATGCGTAAGAGAAAGGATAATTGCAAAACATAAAGTATTTTAAGCCATAAAAGAAGTTTCGGTTTTTAGTTAAAACAGTCAAGAGAGGCAAAGAGCATGTAGGCAGCAATATTATTTTATATAAACTTTTACATTTTTTACAACCTAACATTTTAAATGAAGTTCCCCATTCACCCGTACAACAATACATAGTCGTCGTTGTCGTATTTTGAATGTTTGTGTGTAATAACGTGTGTCATAATATTTAATATTATTTTCTCATTTTATTTTTATGATACTAGAGTAGAGGAGGACAATTTTTAAAGCAAAAGTTATATTTTGTGGAACACATACCGGCATATGTATATATGCGCAACAAACCAGATAAACTTAAAAAAATAGCGCCTACTAAAGGCTTACGACGGAGATGTTGTAACGCTGATGTTTAATACGAAAACACGTTTAAAACAGAATAAACTTTCTACGTGGACCATAGGGTGTTAACAAAGTCTTGTGTCCTGTCTTGTGTATATATTGGCTTATTTTATCACCTACCCTTGGGTTGTCTTCTGCTGCTTTGGCGATGTCTTTTGCCGGTTCAGCAAAACCAAAGCATTATATGTTCGACGTCATAAATTGAAATTAGAAACGCTGGCTGTTAGCCAGAATATACATGATTTGCAGGTTAGTCTCGTTGCTTTATTATCTTACTGTTGAAAGTCAGTTTCAAGATTTGGTCAACTATCAGGTCCTTGCATGATATTCTTTGTGACCTAATGTACTGTTAGATCCATTAAGGAAGATTGTGGGGGATTTAGGCAGTTGAGGGGGAAAATGTTTCGATTGCATAACTTTCTTATAGAAAATGTTTAGATAACATACCTTTTCTATAGAAAATGTTTCAGTAACATAGCTTTTTTTATAGAAAATTTTTGAATAACATTCAACCTTGACCTCATACGACAGGTATCGTGTAAGAGAAAATATGTATGGAGATTGGGTAACCTTACGGTTGTCTTTTAGAAAGTTTTCCAAAGGCCATCTATTACACTTCATCAGAAAGCATACTTTGCTTTGTTTGAGGTGTAGTAAAACGGAATTTCTTGTGGAGCGTACTTTGAATAATACAATACAGCTCAATTCAGTTCAACAACCTGTTGAACTGCCTTCAAAGTCTGGTTTGAAGCCCTGTAACTATAAAGAGAAAAAAGCTTAGTTTAGTTGGGTCCTCGGCAAAGAGGACGAGCTTGTTTGCGTTGTAAGGACCAAGTCGACGAAGCCCTGTCATCGATTGGTGTGATCAACTGGCAAAGGCGAGCAAAAATCAGAGGCGCATAGAAGGACGTGCTGAAGCAGTCTGAAATCCAATAATTGTTAATGGCCAATTGAGTAGGTAGTTAATATTGTATCTGACAGGGACAGATTTGCTTAGTCTTTAAGCAAGTGGGTTCATTATTCCATCTTTCCTTTATAAACGTAAAGAAATTGTAATGCTAGTCTGTCCTGTAAGTGCAGGACATTAGCAAATAACTTCATTCAAAGTATTGTTACGTTTTTACCTTTTCAAAACGTTTAAAATATGAGATCGTAGATTGCAAATAAAATATAAATAAATCTGTGTTTAGTTTTAATTAAAATTCTTTATTATTCGCACAATTCTAACAGTGTAACAGAGGTCTTCAAACCACGATTACTCTCTTCAAACACATCGCGCCTTCTTACAAGACTGACTGAACTTCACTACTCAGTCGCCTGCTTTGCCTTGCCTTTTATATGGCAGAGTAAACAGTCTGATGAATGTTCTTGAAGGCGAATGTTCATGACCTGCCCTTCTCTATAAATGTAAACATCGTTGTTTATATCCATTATTGTTGTTTGTGTATTTTGTTTACATTTATTCTTGCAGTGTTATTTGTGGATTTTTGTTTACTTGTTTACTATTTTATTTTATGCTGGTGTTTATTGTTATATTAAGCAGTACATATAATAATTTGTAAACAAGTTCATTACTTTGTTTTTGTAGCTTTTGTTTATAATCTTAATGTTAAGCGATGTAAAAGCAAAACACCAGTATCTAGATTTTTCCTTTTCTTAAGTTGAAATCTCTTTTTACAAACTTTCTGTAAATTTGTTTTCGTGTACATTCTGTATGATTTTAAAACAATATTACCTCTATGCCCTGTGCCCAATCTCTCGTTTATTTTTATGTTTTTAATGTTTGATTTTATTTTATATTTTTTTTCATTGTTGTTGTTGGTACCATATTTTTGTTGTTGTATTTTTCATATCTAAGTTTTTTTTAAAAAATACACGTCTTTAGCAATAAAATTACTATATACGCTCATAAAAATTGCATGCATGTTAAAAATTGTGTTTGTTTAAGAAATAAAAATTAAACACACATACACATACACTCACACCCGCTCGCACTTTCTCATACGCGCCACTTACAATAAGTTCTACTTACCAGCAAAAAGGACCAAAAGATGGCAACAGAAACTGAACTGAAGAGAAAAAAAAAAGAATTGTTAAGGAGTACCCAACATAAGCAAAAAAGTTGACAATAACAGAAACTGTGTACACACATACGCATACACAAGCACAACACAAGTTACAATGCCTTGGAGAAAACTCACTGGGATATGTAAGAGAGTAAGACAGTGGTGATGGTAGTAGTGGTGGTGGTGTGTCATATGAATAGAGAACTGAGATCTCCTTTGTGTTGTGTTTGAAGTTGCTGAAGGAGGTTTATGTTTTTATAGGCCAGATAATGACATTTTAAAGCGTGAGTAGGCAAACATGTTTTAAACACAATTTTTCTGCATCGTTTTTATTTTTTTTCTGGCTTTTGCGTGCTCTCCCTTGCTTACTTTTCTAAAATATTAGAATGTTTTATGCATAATAGTAGTAAAACATACAGCAAAACAACAACAAAAACAATGAGAACGTAACATACTTTACTTCCTTGCAAAAACTCGTAAATATTTTGTTTTTTGTAATAAAAATTTCGAATCTAAAATTCATAAAATAAAGTAAAACATGAAATTAGCACACTAAAAACAAAATGAAATAAAAGAAGAAATAAGTATATATGTATGTATGCATATACACACATACATATATAGAATATTAAAAGAAAAGATGTTGTAAAGATGATATAAAAAAAAAAACGGAGAAAATGTCAGATTATTTTAACTGGAATATGAGATTTTGATTGGTAAGTATTACCAATTTTTTGGTAATAAAACTGTGAAATGACTAAAGTTTTATGGGGAAAATATTTATAATTTTTATGACAATCTAAACAGATGGCAATTCATCCCTTTCCTCCATTCTTCTTTAGTGTCATTTCATTTTAAAACTGGAAAAGCGTAAAAAAATTGTTCCTTGCTTTGCATTAAAAAGATAACTTTTATGAGATATCGGAATAAGAAATTTTCCATCGTATTTGAAAAGAAAATTGACCACAAAGTAAATCCTTGACAGAAACAAAACTAAGACCGAAATTTTGATATCCCCTAGCAAGGCAAGATACCTTTATTTACACTCTCGAAGCTCAAAGGAAAACATCGACAGCTGATGTCAAAGGTTGCAGTCGCCATAGTTTAGCATGTACGGTATTGGCTTGCTAAAGCTGTCAACTAACTACTGAAATTAACAGGGGTAACGGCAAGGACATTTTGTGAAAAGGACTACCAAAAGGGCTAGCAAGAGGCTAATCACACACATTGAAGTTCCACGGGGTATAATACAGGCGATGTATGCGGTTATAGTCAGTAAGAATTCGGCGTTACCAATACCGAATCAGAGATCAATATCCAACGATACGAAGGATTCGGTGATGATTATGTTATTATGTACATATATCGTATGTCTATCGTGGAGTATGCCATTGGAACGATACTTTCAACAAGCACTAACCAATCTGCATAAGTCGTCGTAGTCTAGTAGGTAATGTGTTGGCTTATTACAGGTAAGACCACGGTTGAAACCCCACGTCAGACATCTCCACCAAAACGAAATATGAACACAAATACTTATTCGGCGCCTTCCTCTCAGCAAATTTCTGGCAAAAACTCTGAAAGTAAATAATATTTTCTAAAACAAGCCTGACATTCAGTGTCAACTTTAAACTGTAGGTCTCGCCACTTATGAATAAAATTAACACACAGTGTTATGTACTATGACTCAATGCTGCCAAATACTGGCCCAATCTGGACTAAGGATATGCTGCTACTCTGGGAAGACATAGACACACTAGGGTCGTTTATATAATTCCTTATAACTTTCCAAATAAAACATTCGATTTTAGAATTCCAACCAGGAACAAACTGGACAGAAGATCTGCAGGTTCCCCTTGAAGTTTACATTGACAGCTAAAGGATAAGTGCCAAGGTGGGGTGGGGTATATTTATTAAGAGTTCTGATATTAAACTTTCCTCTGGACCACCTCATCAGTTTCCAAGCAGAGATCAGGGATTTTGAAAGCGGAGCAATACTTGTTGAATCGCGGGATTTTCTCTCAAATATTTCATTAACGACCGTTCTTGTCCATGATTGCCGAGGATTTCTCATAGAAATTTTTGGATCATTCAATGGTAACTTTTATATGGCTTCCGGGACATAGGAATATCATTGAAAAATGTATTGCTAATGAGCTGGCAGGATCCTTTAGGGAACTCGTAATCTTCTGCATGTTTCAGGGCATGTATGTATGTATTATGTATGTATGTATTATGATAGTGTCAGTTAGTTTGGATATTGTCCATTCCTTTTGCAGCGAAGCTCAATCCCGTTAGCAGCAGGAGGTTACGTGTAATATTGCTACACTCTGCTAGACACGTATGGAGAAGAAGAGGATTGACTCACTTCTGTCCTTAAATCGCGTGGCCATCTGTTACATAATGGGCCACTGTAGGCTTGACAAAAGACTTGGCATTACGACAAATAACTTCTGAAGGAGCTATGGATATGAGGAGAAGAAAGAAACTGTCTTCCATGTGTTGTTGTTGTGTCCTTTTCTTGTTACTTGGTAAAGGATCATTATTAGCATTGTCCGATCTGTAGTATTTTTGTGATAACAGTTCTAAAGTGTCGCCGTGGTGTGCTGGCTTATTAGACGTAAAAGCCAGGGTTCGAGCCCCAGGCCAGACATCAAAATAAATACAAAAAGTATTTTTTCGGCGATTTCTTCTCAGTTTCTCAAAAAATTCTGTCGTTCGGAGTCGACTTTAAACTGTAGGTCCCGTCACTTATGTATAAAAATTAACACACACAACATAAGTGGTGTGAGAAACTGCGGGCTTCTTGGGGACGATTGCTGTAGACTGTCTAATGGTGAAGGTATAGCACTGGCCATTTTATAGTCACCTAGCAGCAACTCGTTTCCTTTCCGTTCGCATCTTCCCCCTTTCCACCTTTCCTAAAAACCTGCACCATGCACTGCATGAGTAGGGGCCATCCACTGAGTGCTGGTTTCATACAAAAAAAAAAAATTACATTTTGGTCGCACAGGAGCTTTGAATTTCAATTGACTGAGTTGGAACTCTGAATCAACACCATCTGACATTAAACCCAGAATGAAAAGAGTACTCATCATAGAACGACGACTTTTAAGAGTTGACAGTTTAATCAAAGCTAGTCTACTGTGATACGGCGGTAACTCATAGGAGTTCCAACCAACTAGACAGAAAACGTAGACAAAAAATAAAAAATTATTTTTGCACTGACTCAATGTTATTTATATGAACTGCATAACAATGGTCCCCTATGATAGAACCATACTTCAGAATAGATTGAGAAGAAATCAGCAAATTCATTACTTATTGAAATATCATATTCAGCAATTCAGCATATTTTTAAAACATAGCGATTGAGATCGCATCACTCCCTATGAGTTTACAATGTGTGTAGTATACTGACATATGGATGAACTGTGTGGTGGACTGCTACCGATAGGAAATATAGTAGCACGACGTAATAAGAAGTACAGAGAACGGCATATATAGGGCCAACGGAGATACTAAGCATTTGGCCAGATGGTGTTGAACTATATGCACATTATCAGCAGACAATCATACATACATACACACATAATTGGTCATTACAACATTTCAGTCAGGACTACGACCAAGCTTCTCATACCACCTATGTTGTGTGCGTTAATTTTTTACATGAGTGGCGGCGGGACCTACAGTTTAAAGCTATCTCCAAACGTCAGATTTTTTTTTTTTTTTTAGAAACTTTTCATGGCAATATTATTTACTCTCAGAGGGTTTTTGCCAGAACTCTGCTGCGAAGAAGTCGCCGAAGATACATTTTTTCATATTTCGTTTTCATGTCTGACCTGGGTCGGTTAGCCAACAATCACTGATTTATTAACACCGACTATAGAATTTCAGTTTGCAAGAAGATTAGGGAAAAATAGTAAATCAGTAGCCTGTAGCGACCGTGTGGACTGTATCAATGAATTCAAACTTTACTGAAAGGCACTCTTTATATCCGACACTAACCAAGGAGGGAAGTTATATTTCAAGACATGTTTTCGAATTGGTACTCACATGCGATGATGAGATCATATAACATGTGCTCATTATTAGCCAAGCATAATAATGATCCATCGTAAAGTATAACTACGTGACCGTGCACACTTTAAACCATAACACTCACCTGATTGACATGTGCAAGTTTCAACCAATTCAGTTCAAACTTAATTACTTGAGATGAGTCATACAAAACTCATCAAGTCTCCAAATGAAACTCAGTTTTAACACACTATCCTCCATTCAAGGAGTCATTTCTACCTTTTCAAACGCAACACTTCCATAGGTTTACTTGCTACAGTTGAGCGTCGATTATCCGGGATAGTCGGGACTGGGAGCATCCCGGATAATCGATTTTCCCGGTTAATTGAGGTAACATTTTATACGCATTTTTACATAAGTTTTTTTATTTATGTAAAAAATATATACACATGGAGCAGATAGTATTAACATGTACATGTAATTAATAACACGGTGCGACAGTGAAAATACACCCAAGTAACTACATAGTCTACGTTGTTCAGTTAGTTGAGTAGAACTCAAAAATACCTTTTTTATATTTCTCGAACCCCCCAAACTTTGACAAAAACTGTTTTTTTTTTACTTTACGTACAAATTTCTGGATTACTCAAACATTTCTGACCCGATTTCTAAAATTTAAATCCTGTTAGAAAGTGGAGAGATGGACCTTTAAAATGGATCTTGATTGTTTATCACAAAATGTGTCAATTTCACGTTTGAGCGACCACTAGAAGTTGGCCAATGTTTGCGCAAAGGGAAAAAGGAACGTGCAAACGTGAAATTGACACATTTTGTGATAAACAGTCAAGATCCATCAAAAATTCTGAAAATTTTTGAACTAAAAGTTCATTTGATGAGATGACATACATATATAAAAAATATCATTCGGCTGTTAGACTCTTTAAATAATAACTATGGTAATTTTTGTCCGATTTGATCAAATGATGACTCTCTTCACAAGAGAACAGACTTTAAGAATATTATCACTTATCCTAAATTTGTTTATTAAATTTTGCTACTATGAATGGACAAACTTGAAAAAATACGAACAAGATTCGAATTTTTCAAGTTTACCTTATCAAATCTCATAGCATATTAAGTCGAATAATAGATATGTGTATACCGTTTTAAAGGTCCATCTCTCTCCTTTCAAACAAGATTTAAATTTTAGAAATCGGTTCTGAAATGTTTGAGTAATCCAGAAATTTGTGCGTAAGGTAAAAAAAAACAGTTTTTGTCAAATAAAACAAGTTTGGAGGGTTCGATAAATATAAAAAAAATATTTTTGAGATCTACTCAACAAAACTCAAACCGACACTATGTCATTAACCGAGTGTATTTAGTTTTTTTTATTTTGTCGCATAGTGTAATTAAAAACATGTTTTAAAGTAGTTTATCTGTTCTTTTAAACTTTATTTTTCTGCCAAAAGCTTCTCTTGAACACGATAGAGTTGCAATTTATCTTGTTCTGTTATGTTCGAAAATTCCGAATTTTCCAAAGAGTCTAGTAAAGTAATCGATGAATTTATAGCTTCCTGCAAAGATTCAATTAGATCATCTTCATTAAAACAATTCATTTAAGATCCCGGATAACTGATGTAATCCCGGATAAAAAAGGTTTTGTTCATTACCGATCCCGTATAATTGATGTTCCCTGTTAATCGAATCACGGATAATCGATGCTCAACTGTAATTAAAAATCCCTAATTTGATGAGTTGAAAAAAAATTTTTTTTTTTAATTTTCTGCAACTTTACCTGCATTTCTATTGAATGTTATCGCTTGAAAAGCGATTTCATTTTGCATTTCCTTTTTCGTTTTCCTTTCTCTTTTTTCTTGTTTTTTTTTTTTTGGAACATTAAATTGCATTCTTTAGAGCGATAATCGCTTAACCAAAATCACTTTTTTGGCATTTATTCAACATTTAAGTTTAATTAGAATGCCTTTTCAAGCGTATAACATCGTCGATAAACATTATCGTAGGCTTCGTTGATATTTTGCAATGAAATGTAAGGCAAAAAAAAAAACACCAAAATAATATGAAACGAAATTTTGCAATTATACCAATACAATCAAACACAAACACTTAAACACACACACACTCAGAGATAAACACACACTTATGCCTTGCACTTATACTTACACTCATGTAGACTTAATCAATAGCAAGCAAATCATTATGGGCTGCGAAAAAGCCAGAAAATAAAAGAAAAAAAAATGTTTTGCAATTTCAGAATAAAATTTAAAAAAATGCCGAGAAAATTGAAAAACGAACAAAAAAAATTGAAAAACGATGGCAGTTTTAGATGAGTGTTTAAACGGTGAAAAATTCCAAATCCAACTACACACACACGCAATAGACCACCAAATTGTATTGAACTGAAGAATTGAATGTCAGAACAACAACAACAGCAACAACAACAAAAGGGACACCTACAAATACTGGCAACTGCGTGCAAAAATAACGTTTAAAAAATATTACGCGCCATGCAATTGTCAATTGTGCGATGCTGCAAAGCGAAAAAAAAAGCAGCGCCTAGAACGAAATTCTAGAAAAAGAAAGACGAGTGTCTGGAAAAATAAAAAATTGCCAAAAAAAAACCAATGAAAAGAAAAAAAAAAGAACAGGAAATCTTAACCAGGGGTTTAAAAGAGATGGGCAAGCATACACGCACTCCAGTTTACAGTTGTGATGCTCTTGCTATTGTTGTTGAAGCTGTTAAACTGATGCTAAATAACAAACGACCCACTTAAATATTAAAAAAAACTCACCAGAAAACTGCTTACCAATGCCCCTCTAGTTGAGATTTGAGTTGAGTTGCATCAACCCAAAAACGAGTGCAACGACATCAAACTGCTGCTGCATCAAAATGCATTCGAATTTGATGCTGTATACCGGCTATGCTGCATGTAATGAGACTGAAAAAGAAAGAGAATGAGTGCCTCATTCGTTTTTTCGTGTTATTTTTCGGTTAAGCAGCTCCCAAAACGAAAAAGTAGGAGTAGGCCTGTTTTTTTTTTTTTTGATAAAAGTTCGAAAAAACGTCCAAAAAACCAAACACTTTACAAAACCCAAAGACAAACAACAAAATTATAATAATATAAACCAACAACAACAACTACTACTACCGTGGCATGCAACAACATTTGCATTGACTGACAATAAAATATGGCGTCTGTAAATTTGTATCATTATGTGCAACAAAAAAAAATTGTAAAAAAGGACCAAACTTGTTCAAAAAAAAAAAGAAAAAAAACGGACAAAAATGCATAAAAAGCCTACAAAACAACCAAAAACAAAGAGAAGAAAAAAAGAACGAAAAAATAAAAATGCAAGACCCACCCCATGTTATAAAAAAATTAAAAAAAAGGAGATTAAAAAAAGGATGAGCAACGAAAAACGACATCAATGACCAGGCCACATATCAACATAAAGCATCAAAAACGTAAGCACACCAACACTCAGAGTTAAGTGAATAAGGAAATGTTTCAACGCTTTTAGACCGCTATTTGAACACTCGACTCTAATGAGATTAAATCGAGAAGAAACTGAGTAAGCTAGATAGACAGAATTAGGTTACACTCTCTGCTGAATCCCAGGTTATGTAAGAATTCTTGGCAATAATTAAGCAGACGAGCTTGAGAGATCCAGCAAAATTCCACGCCGTTGGCATTGACAGAACCCTTCTATAGGGTAGGAGCGAATGTATGAATGTGTTGGAAAGGTCTACTGAATGAAAGGAAAGATAAAAAGAAGCAAAAACTCTTCTCAAATCTAGTGGGTTTGAGGCAATCAAAATTTTTGTTGAGAAATTACAATAAAAGGAGACCTATTATTCGCATAAATCTGTGTACCAATCTTCACAACTTGATGTAAACAACAACAATTGCTTTGTTTGTTATTCCTCTGTTTACAACATTTGCATAAACAATAACAATTACTAGACAATTGTTTGACTGATCTTCAAACCACGATTACTCTCTTCAAACACGCCGCGTCTTCACACAAGGCTGACTGAACTTTTGCTAAGGTTGGTAGGTTTTACCTGAGGTTGGTAACCGATCTTTCGAATGACAACTGTAGACTCAGGGTACGTTTATTGAGGAAAAGATTTGTATTGAGTGCAGCATGTGACGAAAAAATAAATTATCAGAAAACATTCTTAAAAGCTGTGGGGCCTCAATGCATGGCATGAAGAAACACCTGGATTCATAACAAGAGCTAGAAAGGGAATTGTCATTGTTGACACCGAGCAGCATCCTAAAAATTTTCAAGGTAATAGGCTAGAAGAAGACATTATATTTCTAAAGTTTGAGAGGAGTACAACAGATCGCGTTGCCGCAGTACACGACAAATTATTATAAAATTAATAAGGCTTTCTTAAGGACTTCCTTCTTGAGTTTTTTAAAAAATGAAACCTTAGCCATGCTATCGTTCTTAAAGGCCTTCAGTAATGAAAATCAAATCTGGGTTGTATTAAATGATAAAGAGGATTTAAAGTATAGTAAAGGCTCTCTAAATTCTTTACATTCGACTATTAAATGACAATCTCCACACATAAAACACACATTTAGCATCTCTAACACCTCTCAGACATACAAACACACATAATTACAATCCTTCAATCCGGATTACGATCTAGCTTCTCACGCCACTTATGTTGTCTGTGTTAATTTTATACATGAGTGGCGGGACCTACAGTTTAAAGTCGACTCCGAACGACAGACTTTTGAGAAACTTTACATGGCAATTTTCTTTGCTCTCAGAGTTTTTGCCGGAAATCTGCTGAAAGAAAGTCGCCGAAGAAATATTTGTTCATATTTCGTTTTAGCTGGAGATGACTGACCTGGAGTTTGAACGAGGCCACGGTTCACGTCTAATAAGCTAACAGACTACCTACTAGACGCCTCTTAGACATTGAGTCGATAATCAAGATCTCTTTGGCCTGCAACCTTTACGTCTAAACTGGTTGTCATATGTAACGATTCTCTTGTTTAGCTTCTGCGGCGGTAGGAAGACCCCTACCGCATACCAAACCACACGTTAATATGAGCATTTTGACGAAGAATCTTGCTTAATTGCATGCTTATTTGGTTGACATATTTTTGTCCTGGCTTCTACGCTCTGTGAAAAGATTTCGCTTACCTACGAATAGTTACAGTAGAGGTTGTATTTCCTTTGGGGAGAATGAGAGTGAAATCGCCGTAGTCACGTAGGTAGTGTGTGAGCTTATTAGACATGAGGTCTCAGGGCAAACCGTAGGTCTGACATCTCCAACTTATAGAAATATGAAAAAAATATTTTTTCGGCGACTTCCTTTCAGCACGAACTCTGAGAGTAAATAAAATAAAATTGCCATGAAAAAATTTCTCAAAAATCTGTCGTTTGGAGTCGATTTTGTGGATAAAATTAACACACACAACATAAGTGCTGTGAGAAACTATGTAAAATCAGAGTGTTGCCACGTTATTTACTAATTTGTATACCTTCTCGTTAGTCTAACGAAGCTGTCATTGCTATTTAGATATCGGATCGATTACTAAATTTGTTATAGGCTGACTTTCAAAATGTATCTATGCAATGTTTGTATGCAGTTCTACTACGGTATATAAATTATGTAGATATGCAAAGTTACCAAACAATGCATCAACAATAAATCCGATATCTGATTGCTTTTTGTCTGCGTTAAAAATACACATTGACGACGTTTTGAAATAGTATACATTGTAAACATTTTGTTTAGCGGCTTTATGAAACACAATACTTTGTTCAAACACAAATCAACTAACATTTTGGAAGTCAGTCATACTTTAAGACTGGTTTAAGGCTTCTAAGAGAAACATGCTTTAAATTGTTATCACGACCGGCTAATCGGGACTTGTCATGTTTTAATTAAACAAAGCTGCGACTCTCGTCTATCCTGTGCAATGCCGATTATAATGCAGAATCACCTCCACATAGTATTGTAATTAAATTATGAGAAAGAGCTGGATTGGGCACACCTTGATATTGACTCCCAAGAAAAGTGATGAATTGAAATGCCAATCCTACTTTTGGAAGACAGAGAAAAATGAAAACTGTTGGCTCATATTCTTCTCATGGTCCTGGGATCCCCAGAGATCGTTCTATGAATTAATAATGATAAATTTTCACTAAATAAAAACTGTTTTTAATTAAAATTCCTTATTCGGTAAACCTGTATTTCAAACCTTCACTCTCTCAACCAACGCTGAACAACATATTATAGGCCCCTACAATAAATATACAAAACCAAATACACACACGCATTTAAAAAATAAAAAAACAAAAAATCCAACTAACGCGACTGACAAAATAAAAACAAAACAAAACAACATGTTCAAAACACCAAAAAAACGAAAACGAAAAAAAAAACATTTCATACACAAAAAAAAAAACTAAAAAAAAAATTAAACAAAACTAAAGAAGAATATTTTTATTTTCAATCAGCCAATAAAAATTCAGCCATCATTGAGGCTGGTTGTTTTGTTTCGTTTCGCTTTTTTTTATTTTTATTTTGTGCACTTTTTTGTGAATTTTTTTTTAATATTTATTTCGTTTTTTTCGTTTTATATTTTTGTGTTAAATACGTTAGCAAAACATTGAACAACAGCAACAACAATAACATTTACATGATTGTAGTCAGTTGCAGCCAAAAACTTAAAACAATTCACACAAACACATACAAAATATAAAGCAATAGGCCTACGAAACTACGCAATACATATGTATGTATATGTATATGCGTCTGTATGTGTGTGAGTATACGAACTAACACACTCATTTATCAATAAAAACAAAACAAAATAAAATAAAATTCGTAAATGTGTAGAGAGACAGACATTATTTTTAATCTCACCATACTACCACCACGCTATACAACTGGCATGCATACACACCACAGCAAACATTCATATTGCACTTTGGCAAAATGCAATTCACATCTATTCTCTCAGCAGCTGCAGCAGCAGAGAATGCAGTTTTCCTCTGCTACTACAGCTGTCACTACAACAGTCGACAGCATGGTTTACTTTTTTTGTTTTGTTTGTAACACTTTTTAAAATAATTTTTTTTTGTCTATAATTTGCACACAGACACACACAGGCAAACGCACACAACAAATAAAAGGAATCAAAACAAAACCAAAAAATAAAATAAAAAATCGCTTGTAAATGCGAAAAATAAAACTAAAACATCATCATCATCATAATGAAACGCAGACAAAATGGAGAGAGTGAAATGACATCGAAAAAAAACATGGTAGACATAAACATACACAGGCACTATTGTAAGCATGCATTTACGCACAAAAATGAACCACAACAGCAGGCCAGCAAGGCAAAGGCAAAGAACAGCATGGACATGCAAACAAAACAAGCGAATGCAATGTAAATCAAAGAGAGTACGAAAGAGAGTGAGAGCAAAAGAGTGAGAGAGAATTTGGCTGCATTTTTAAATAAGCCTATTGATAATGTGTTGCTGTTGCAAAAAAAATTTCCATAAGTATTGGTGCGTGTATGTGTTTTTTATTTTAAAAAATAAAAATGGAACAAAAATAAAACACACACACATACACTCACATGTACGCTCATGTATCCTAAACTCCAAATACTTGTTGTACAATTGTTTTTCATTATAAAGCAAGTGTATATAAGTGTTGGTGTGTTGTTTACGCGTGCATATGTAAGTTTAATTTTTTTTTTTTTTGTTGAAATGAACAAACATTAGAGCATTGGCCAGAGAGATGCAGAAGGGCATGAATTTTCCTTTTTTTTTGTACAACAACAAAAAGTTAATATTTATTGATAATATGTAAGTGCGTGGTGTATGCATGCATATGTATGCGTGTTATTTCAAATAAAAAAAGAACACAAACAAAATCAATGTGTATATATGTATGTGTATGCATGTGTAATATTTGACTTTGTTGTTATTGCATTGAAAAAAAAAAATTGTTTTCAGAAAAATCATACAAGTATGAGCCAGTACAGTAGCGTTTTACACATCAAACGGTAGGAGAAAGAATTTAATTTTGGGCGCTCAAGGCGTATGAGGAATTTTTGTAATTTCTGTTGACAAATATTTATGCATTCATCATACGTTTGACTTTAAAAATATTGTGGTGCAGAAAAAAAAAAACAAACAGGGTCCTCTTGTTTAAGGGAAAAATATTTCTCATCAAAGGAAAGTTTTTATATTGCAGCGCAAACGAATGCTAAGATTATTGAAAAACAAAGAACGGAATATAAACTTCATAGCGTTTAAGATGTTTTTTTTGTAGGAATTTGTGTATTAAAATATTTTAACGATAATTTGGGATACATTAACAATAAAATATTATTAAAGCATAACATACTACGCTTTCATTGTATATAAAAATTCAAAGCAATGCGTTAGCAGCCACCGGCATTCAACTATAATTCAAGGCTGAAGTTTTTCAACTATGCTCATTGCTTTATGAAGGTGTCGATTTACCCCAATCACATTCGATTAGACAGATACTGCCAATAAATTCTGGTTCCCTAAGAATACTTCATCTTAAGTTCACAAGTGCCGGATAATGATAGAAAAGACGTCCTTTTTTCCCTTGTGTTACAGCTTCCTCAGAAATTGTTGTGTGTATTTAAGGGCCAGAGTCCTTTATGACTTACATGAGGTTCCAAAGTTAAACTCTAATTAAGTTCGATGCAATTTCTGTAGCTGACCTCTATGCATCTCATATTTCATCTTTCTTTAGCAAATGAGTAAAGTTTACATGAGATCACGACATCGTATTCTTATTTGCATTCTATTTGAGTTCATAGAACATTGTGATTTAGTGTTAATTCTTGCTTTACATACGATTTCTTTGCCCATGAGTAATCGAAACGCTGTAATCATTCGATTCGAAAATAGCGTTAAATTTAGACTTGCCAAGTTCACCTGTTTTTTGATAAGTCCAATTATATTTAAACGCTTTAAACAATGGCTTGAATGTCTATCACGGTTCTTGCAAGTTTTTCTTGCATTTTACAGAAATCTGCTTAGAACAATGTCTGCAATTCATCACCTTTGTTTTCTGTATTATTAAAAACACTATTTCTAAGCAGAAGGAAACAACGATGGAAAACTTTTGGGAAAAGTCGTGGTGATCAATCAACAAGTTACAAATGAAGTTTTTTCTTTTCAAATTGAAAAAGTAACCCAAAACTGTTGTAAAATAATGATTCTTGCCAACCTTTTAGAATCCTGACAAAAACTGCTAAATACAGTATGACTAACGACAATTATCAAACTCACCAAAATTCCGTTTATGTAATTAAGGGCACAAATCATATGTAACTGGTACCAAACTTATAATTATAAATTGTAAGCCGAATCTGGTTAATTGTGTATGCTATTCCGAAGAGTAAGACTCTGATACGACTGCGATAAACGAAGTTTTTCTTTCATATCAAATCTTATATAAGAACATTAAGGATTCGAGAATGAGGATAAATATATCATCCATTAACTCTATCACCGTCCAGCGCGTTCAATAAACAAACAAGTGTTACTGTGACAAACTTTATTCATTCATTTAAATGCCAAGCTGGTTTGGGGTGGAATTAGGTTTCTTAAATGGTCATTTAGTGCCCATTATTTTATGACTTTATTCATCTTCAATGATGATGACTATAGGTCTCTTGAGTTTTTTAGAACTCGCATAGATCTGAACGGTGGTTTTTCAATACCGTTGGGCTTTGAGAAATCAAAAAAATTCCAAAAGTTTTAAAAAGTGAATGAAATATTTCTTTGAGACTTCAAACGAATGCCTGTCATTTCGTTTTCAAAGATTATTTCGTGAAAATATTAACAGATTCTATGTTACAGCACACATTTCGACTGATATCTCAGAAATGGGAAATTATAAGGACAGAATTGTGGGTGTCATGCCCCTATACGTTAGAGACATCACATATCCCCATTAAAAATATTCGAGTGGGGCTAAATTACATGACTTTGGCGGAGACTGGACAGTTCAAAAACGTATGATTAATTGCTCAGCACACTTGCTTGTCACTTCATTCATGATATGGCATACCGCGTAACATGCGGCATCAATTTTTTGAAACTAAAAGTCAATCATGGCCAATTTTTCCATTTTAGAGAAAAAAGTCATTAATAACCTCACTTTAGCTTGCTCCATAGACAATAACGTTGCGGATTTTATTCTACTTGAACAGATACGACCTAACAACACTGACATCTTGCAATATTGGCTGCTCCTGACACCAATTTTGAAAAATCTATCTCTTGATGTTTCCGTTGACCTAAAAATGAACTACGTCGCTGAAAATAATATTTTACACTCAGCATGAAATGTGAATTTAAAGAAAAATTTAATTGAATTTAATCTTATCGAACATTTTAATCATTTTCCATGTCACAAATCAAATGTTTTTTATCCTACAAAAAGTGAAACTGCTTAAGAATCGCTTTTTATAACTAGAAGAACTTATTTCCAAACTATTGGCTCTGCTAATAGAAGGAGCATGGGAAGGAATCTGCTTGAGATGGAATCAGTTGATTTCAGACAAATTCCTGAAGACCAAGCTCGCTGTATATTGTAATACAAACCGTATCAATCAACACTATATTACTCCACTGTATTAAACATTGTTGCAGTCCATTGTGACAATTTCAGACGGAAGGCTTCTTCACTACATTTCGTTAGGGTAACGTAACGGGATCATAGCAAAGTGTCCCAACGGAGATTGAATATCTCTTTTAGGTTAGGTTTTAATAACCGATAAGAAAACAATCGTGTAACCCATGGTTAACCACGGCCCATGCTTATCTTTATCTCACTGAATAGGTATTAAAATATATGCCGTATTAGGCGTGAATAAAGCTTAATTTATAATATTTTTATTTGCCAGGCTTATGCTCAACATCATCCATAAAGTGATTCAACGATTTCCATTTTTTTTGGTACGAAAATTTCCTATACACCGCCACTGTTTTTTGCATAATTCCTATACACACACGAAAAACTGAATAAAACAAGCCATCATCTCTGGGTATAGATTTTGGATTCATTTTTATTTTTATTTTTTTGTTTTTTTTATACACCAACAACAATATTCAAGTGGGGTAACTTCCAATACAACCCGCAAAGGAGATCAAAAATTTTTATTTTATTTTCGTAAAAAAAAAAAAAATGCGAAAAAAACAGAGAAAACCATTCCATTCATTTATAAAAAATTATAAAAACTCATTTAGATTTTTTATTTTCAATTTTTTGTTTTTTTTTTTCGTTTATTTTTTCAGAATTTTTTTAAATTTTTTTTCCAATGACTGCACAAACACACGCTCAGGCAACATCAAGCTTTTGGCAGAGAGACAGAGTGAGAGCCCAGAGATGAACAACAACACACTAATGGTCAGCTGGAGCTGGTTTGTGAATGAAATTAAAACAGCAACAACAACAACAACACCAGCAACAAGGATATTGTAAATAAATGTTTGCCTTTTGGCCGCAACACACATACAAGCATGCAGCATGCATGAAACAATGTGGGCAGGCACGAGTTAGTAGGCAGCAGGCAGTCAGTCAGTGGGCATACTTTGTTGAATGCATTTCACATGTGAACACCTTTTTTTTGCTGCAAAAAGAACGTATTTTTGTGTGCACTTCTGACTCCCCTATGCAACTGGGGTGGTGAGGAAGTAAAGGTGGCATGTGAAATTCTCCTTTTTTTTCTCAGGCACCAAAAAATAAAAATAATTTTTTTTTTTATTTCAAACAAACAAAAATAAAAAGTAAAACAAAACAAAGGTTTTTTATTTTATTTTCGTCTGAAAAAAATTCGAAAAAAAGTACAGAAAAACCAGAAAAATTGCAATGCAATATTCAAATGAAGAATAAAAGAAGAGAGGAGAGAGGAGAGCGAGAAAGTTGAGTAACAACGGAAATATAATATATTTATGCACACTTTTGAGTGCGTGGATTTGTGTGTGCGTATGGGTAAAAAAAAAGCGGTATTGTGAATGCAAAATAAAACTGGCAAAACTCCGCCCTCCAATGTTAAGGCCTCTTTTTCGGTCAATACTGCTGCTACAAATTTTGGGAAAGGAGTAGGTATGGCTAGCATTTAATGCACACGCACAAGGGCTTATTTAAATACGAAAAAAAAAATTCGCAAAAAAAATTCACGAAAAAAAACGAACCTAATAAAACTAAAACAAAATATTCACCAAAAAAACAAACGGGAAAAAATATGCAGCAGAAATACAGAAACACACACGCATAAATACAATTATACACACCTAAATAAATAAAATTACGTATGGGAGTATGTATGTGTGTGTGTATGCATATATAGCCACTAATTTAAAATACAGCAGTAGCCACGCATACAATTACACAAAAACATTATTTTAAACAAACACTAACACACACACACACACGTTTTTTTAATTCCATCCATAAAATCTATGTACATTTGCGAAAAATAGCCAAAATGGACAGACATTCTGAAAAGAAAAATGTTTTAACAGAGGATACTTTAGCCATTTAAGGCAATATTTCATTGGTGCGGCATGTGAGTAGCCCACCAGTTTTTTTTTTGGATACCCACTCGCCATCACACGTAAGAGCTAAAAAGGTGCCCACCTTACCACCACTTATTTTTTTATTTTTATTAACGCCATCGTTAATATTTTCTCGAATTAAACAAATAAAAATCACCGGTGCGTGGCGCAATTATTAGTAAAAATACACACGAATAATTCAGTATTAACGTACGAAACCAAATCCCAAATACTTAATACAGAGCCTATCAATATCTCAACATCTTTAATTTTTGTGTGGCATTTAATAAGAATTTCAAATTTTCAAATTCCAAATTCCAAACATTTTTCTTTTCTTTTTCTTATTATTATCTATTCTAATCTAGTTAAAAGGAATTGAGACCAGCTCCTCAAACTTTATTAAGGATTGCAAACCAAAAAACATAACATATGGTCGAGCCTGAATTAAGGAATGCACCAAGCAACTTAGACAGCTCTCAGAAACATAAAAACCAGCTTCGCCAACAAGATATTTTACAGATCTATGATCGGCTAAGATAAACGTGAAGGGATTGTTTTATTTAATGCACTTCTACGTAGCTAAACAGGCTTATGAGCGGAAAATCATGCATGAAGCTTGTTTTCTAAACAATTTGGGAGCGTTCTTCATTTCGAATTAGTATGACGATCCTTGTACATATCAGAGATCAGCAATGATATTCAAAAAGATGAGTAGAATCGAATCACACTCATAATATCTGATACTATACGCATTCATACTTATTTTAATATCATGGAACCTCCACTACTCATATTCAAAGTTTGAAGTGTACTCATCATATTCATACTTAACAACACGTATGATGTTGTGTTGATTTCGACTCTCCATAACTCAACATATACACGAAGCACAAAATAAGTATGAATCGCGTACGAACACTTAAATAGTCACTAAATGGTTGTGTGTTTGCTCTGCTTGCTGCTCTGTTTCTTTTTTTGCTCATGTGTCTATTTTCTTTTGTTGTAAATGCCCAACAATTAAGGCTGTAAATATTGATGAATTTATATAAATTTATAAGAGAAGTTTTCTCAAATAATGAATCTAAATGAGTAGACTTATTTCGAATGATATGAGTTTGAGATGTCAACGTTGTACGCATACTCATTGCAACCTGTACTTATAAATCAACGTTGTAGTAATTAGGAATAAATCAGAGTAGTGAAGTTAAATTTGAACGTTGTTGGCTCAATTATATTCAAAATTTCATGAGTGCTTATGAATAACGAAAAAACGATTCATTGCTGATTTCTGGTACATATCAACATACCGATGCTATAATTTCACCTTCGAAGTGACTTTTTTGAACACGATTCTTCTACTCCAGACTATTGTGTCGGCAAGACCTTTTCCTTGGCGTGAAATAATGCTCAATTATCTCATCAATATATACATTAAGAATTCACAACAGATTTCGGAGTACCGACAGTAAAGACACCCGGCATGTACTCTATGAGGCACATTTCTTTCAAAAACCTACCCATACCTAACAACAAAGCAATGGCCTGATAAAGCCTAATGAACAATAAAGCAAAGTTTTTGAAATGGTCGAAACAAATGCATATTCTTATGAATTCAAGCGTGAAATTGAATTCTTCTGTAGAGGGGCAAAACGATACTCATTAGCATTGGAAAGACGTGATTATTAACCTTCTCCTATACTATAAATAGCAGAGAAATGTGGCCTGCTATGAATAAACTATCATCGAAATATCGAATGAAATGTGCAAAAAAAAGATCCAGTGCCACAACTGATCCATTTAAATGACATTGTCCTTCCACTATTATACTGATTTAATCGAAATCATAGTTGTTTTTTTTTCCAACCCGAAAAATAGTTTTTACGTTCCAAACAAAGTCAAATCAAAATATAATGGCAAGTAAACACATCCAATGCAAGACCATGGCTCCGCAAAAGTACCAGTTTCGTACGAGTAGCTTGCCTTTCACAGCCCCTAATGGCACGTTTACCTTCTTGCCCGGATATTCAAACGTTCTGTCTGCCATAAACCGTTGACGTCTGTTCTGAAGTGCAGGCCACTCGATAAAAGGTGTTGTACCGATTCCATTTCCTCCACATCATGGCAGCTTCTGCAGTAATCCTGGTGGAGCAGATCGAGATTGTCAGCGGAACTGCCAATAGTGCGATTTACATTTAAACTATTTAGAATTTATCTTGGAAACCTTATATTCATCATAACAAAGAGCTGACTAAGAATATCCAAAAACGATTGCTGTAGAAGCTGTAATAAGTAGAATAAAGGGACACTTGAAACTTTCATTGTCTTTGTCCAGTACTTGGGGACAGAGACGAAGATTGTTTGGCTTCGATAATCGTTTGAATTGAAGTAGCTACAGCTATTTTGGATGAAATCTATATCGCAATAAAAACCAGGCTGGCTGACCCAGGAATTATAGACATGCAGTAAAGTAGGCATGTGCAACGACACAACGGGAGTTTAGGTAGGATCCGCCAATAAGTCATGTTTGTGGGGCACCAGCAGATGTCAGGTGTCTTGCAAATGGATTTGAAAAAATATTGTCAAAGAGTGAGTCTTTAATTTTTCCTAGTAAACTAATGCGCCTCATTTATTTCATTTCCTAAATTTAGTTTACACTTTAACACCCTCGCCTAAGGAATCTCTTAAACCCCACATATGAAATTACTTAATTTGTGTTATTTTTTATACATTGTCTCCAAAACTCTTCGTGAAATCTCATTAAAGAGCATGTAATTATTGCGCATTTTAATGTCAATCAGAATTAAATGTTCAACAGAAAAAAAAAATTCAAAAATTTATTTCAAAATTATTGTCCATTTGAAAACTATTTCTCGCTTGTTTTTGAATAGTTTTTCCTTTGAGGCTCTTTTAATAATCTTAAAGACAAATTAGTATTTTAAATATGACAGTGTGTATGAAATGATTTATCGTGTACAAATTTTAAACACTTTTAAACACTTTATTAAACGACAAGCATTCTTCTGCTAAACGTACGAGTCACAACATTTCATATTTTCTTTTTCTAAATTCATAAACGAAGAAAAATTCTTTCCGTTTCAAATTGTTTTTTTGAAAAATGCATTGTCAAGCGAAAATAATTGTGTTGAATATGTTACGAGTTGTTGTTGGTGGCATGCAACAGGGAGGCCATCGTCGTATTGTAAACACTTTTCTTTGGTTTTATAAATAACTATGCGGCCACTTGTCAACTCAATGGAGCAATTTTTATAGCAGCAAACCAGAATTGCTGCTGATCACTAGTGCGCGAGTAAATATCACGAGAGACAGAGAGAGAGATAAAGTTTTTGTGGCAACAACATTATGATCATACACATCATTCTTGGCATCATATGAAACAAGTTCATCTGAATGATGTGCCTGAAATGAAAAGATTTTTAAATTTTTTTTTATTTTTTCGGATTTTAATTCTTGAGTTTTTCAAATAATAATGAATTTTGATTGCATTGGATTTTATATACAGTCGCTGCCATATAAATAAGAGCACTTCTAATTGTTTTTAATTTTAAATGAAATCCTAGATTACTAAGGACTCTCTAGACTCATTTGGCCCTTGCTAGATAGGAAGGCACACCAACCAGTTACTCGGACTTGGTCGTAACGTCATCTCGATCACAGAAGATACGCGGAAAGAGTGCGGAAAGAGTGCAGCTCCCATTTAACGACTTGTGCCGTGGGTGCAGATTTTTGTCAATGCCCATCACTTGCGAGGTGCAGATATAGGTTATTTGGCTCTCCAATTTTTGTCAGCTTGACGAAGCTATCATCCATTGATGTCAAGGATATAGCTTCGTTTATCAAACTTTCGAGCTGGTTTTCCAGCGTAGAGTAGTCGTGCTTTTAATGTGCAGCCCATGCGCTGAACAACTTCTTCTTCTTCCCTGGATTGGTAGAACTTGGTCAGTACAGGGGCTGCGTTCACCTGTGGCGTCACAGTGGGCAGCTATGCGTGATCAATTGAGCTTTTTGTATCAAAGCTACCACTCCAGCCTAACCCAACCTAACCTAAGGGCTCCCTAACCGTGTGTGTAAGTTGCCTTCTTTAATTTCCATTTAAAGTTGAAACATCATCTATAAATGCAGTTCAACAGTCAATTTCTATAAAAAACAAGTTACAATCCAACCAGCATACTCACTCTGGACTATCTGAACTTACTGAATGAGTTAAGAAGTAATCACAAGGGACTACATTTTTTCTATACAACAATGTCCAAATCCAGTAATGTTAAGGTAAATCTGTGGTCGCCTTGGCCTATTAGGATCCTACCTAAAGTCCCATTGTGTCCTTAGCACATGCCTACTGCACTGCATGCGTATAATTCCTGGCTCAGCCAACCTGTTAATTTTATGGCGATATAGATTTCACTCAAAATACTTATGACTACTTAAGTTCTGACGATAATTGTTGCCAAACAATCATCGTTCCTGGTCCCCAAGTTCAAGACAAGGACAAAGAAAGTAATGAGTGTCTCTTTATTCTCGTTATTGCAGCTTCTACAGCAATCGTTTTAGGATATTCTTAGCCTTTAGTCAGCTCTTTATTATGAGGTTTCTAAAATAAATTCTAAATAGTTTAAACGTAAATCGCACTATTGGCAGTTCCGCTGACAAGCTCGATCTACCCCACCAGGATTACTGCAGCAGTTGGCATGATGTGGAGAAAACGGAGTCGTAGAACACATTTTATTCATGTCCCTGCACTTCAGACTAGACGTCATCGGTTTATGGGTGACAGAACGTTTAAAGATCTAGGCATGATGGCGAACGTGCCACTAAGGGAACTGGCAGGTTTCATTCGGACCTCAGGATGTTTCAAACCAGAGATCAGAAATGAGTATTCAAAAAGATAAGTAGAATCGAATCATACTCATAATTTCTGTTGCTTATACGCTTTCATACTTATTTTTATATCATGGAACCTTTCACTCATATTCAAAGTTTGAAGTACTCATCATATTCCTACTTAACAACACGTATGAGGTTATTGATTGCGACACTCCATAACTCAACATATTTACGAAGCACAAAATAAGTATGAATCGCGGACGAACACTAAAATACTCACTAGAAGGTTGGATGTTTGCTCCGGTTGCTGCTCTGTGTCTTTTTTGCTTATGTGTCTTTTTTCTTTTTTGTAAATGCCTAGTAACAACTAACACTGTGACTCGAATCATTTTTATGTATTATAAGAGTACTTTTCTAAACTTATGAATCTAAATGAATAGTAGGCTTATGAATCAAACATATTTCGAATGGTATGAGTTTGATGTCAACGTTCTACGCATAATCATTGCAACCTGTACTTATAAATCAACGTTGTAGTGAGTATGAATTAATTAGAGTAGTGAAGTTAAATTTCAATATTATTGACTCACTTTTATTCAAAATTTCATGAGTGATTATGAGTAGTGAAAAATCGATTCATTGCTGATCTCTGGTAAGGATACAAACAAATTCTGCTGGCATTCTTAAAGACCATGGTTGGTTTAACCTTTGTTGCCAAAGAACCTGAGCTCTCCCGTAAAATGAGTGGATAACTTCAAATTTATGTTCCTTACCCTATCCATTCGCCTTTATTAGAATACCCCCTACTGTATCGCCAACTGCTATCGTTCCATTATAAGGTTTTTCATGGGATTCATTTTCTCGTCAAAGAAAGAAATTTAATTACCAACAGCAGAACAATTGAAATCTGAAATCATTTCTCAAGTGTTTTGTAATATCGTATCGTAACGTAATGTATCGCATCTTCCGAAATGAAAAATTTAAAACTAATTTTTTTTGTCATGTTTGTTGTCGAATTTGCTGTCGTGTTTGTTGTTGTTTTCTTACAGTAGCCGAGTAGTAGTACGCAAAGGAAATAATGGCACTTCTTAAAAAGCCCTCTATCATGTTATTTTTATCGCATTTATTATGTATGTTGCACGATGCAGATGCATTTGCATATGCAGATGCATTGTGTGGCAAATATAAGTAAAAAAATTTTTAATTAGACAAAATAAACTATTTTAGATCATATCTATTGTTTATTATACATACACATATACATATGTATGTATACATATACATATGTATGTACACATATTATAATCTATTTTATTATCTAATATGCTTGTTTTTTTTTTTGGTTTTTTTAATAAAAAATATTCAACAAAAATAAAATTGAAATCTCTTGGCAACCGAACAAAATTTAGTTTTTCATTCTCAAAAAAAAATGTGCAAATTTGGTAATATTTGTCTGCTGTTTGATTATTGAATGAAATTTTTTCCTCTCAACAGGTACAAAAGAAAAGAATTTCTTACACACCTTTTGTGGGATTATGATGAGAATATGTTGCATGCTTTTGGCCAATAAGAAACACTAAGGAATTGTATTGAAAGCAATTATTAGACAGCGGAAGCAATTCTGAATAATCGAAAAAACGATTTAAAGATTCAAACAAATTTCCGACAGCATTTAATATTTAATATCCTACATTTATTATTTATATCGTTTAGCTTTTTCCAAATATTCATTTATATTGAATTTAAAACTAGTATCATGTCTCATAACATAAAGCTGTAGCTACCCTCCTAAATCGTATTGAAATTTTTCATATTTGTCACTGATTCATTGTCACTGATCCATCAAATGAATTTGAGACGAAGTCATTACAACAATATCACTATCATCTTACACAGATTTACATGAGTTTTCTTTAAAAATAAATGGAATATTAGCTCTTGTGTTTCTGGTTTTTTGTTGGTTCCCTTTGTTTAATTTAATTTCTGTAAATTAAAATGCAAATGTTTATGCAAAAACGTATTTCTGAATTACGATTTTAAGATCGCGTTATTTATTTCACATTTTCTTAGGTCCTTAGATTTAATATGGTTGTGGATCTAATCGTATATAACCTTCCCATTCTATCTTTCCTACTTCCTCTCCTTTCTTCTATCCCCTCTATTATCCTTCCATTTTAAGGACAATTTACAATGGGTCAATTTGACCTCTGGGTACTGTAATTGTCTCAGTTGACAAGTACTCGTCCTCTAACCTAACCTAACCCATCGTACTTGAGAGGGTAGCGTCTATACTTGTGTTAGTTAAAGAATAAATTATACTGAGGGACTTGGCACACTGCTAGGTGACAATAGACACAAATCATCTCTAGGAGATGTTAGTAGTTTATACCCATTGGAATAGAAAAAATATATCCGACAGTATTCTGATGTAACTGTTAATATCTTCCTATTATCAGCTACCTGTTTCAAGGCCTTCCCTACTCATTATAACCCTTCAGTCAGGATTATTGACCTATTATCTCACACCACTTATGTTGTGTGTCTTAATTTTACACATGAGTGGCAGGACCTACAGTTTAAAGTCGATTCCGGACGACAAACTTTTAAGAAACTTTTCATTGCAATTTTATTTAGTCATAACATTTTCATATTTCGTTTTGTTGGAAATGTCTGACCTGAGGTTTGATGCGTGGCCTCACGTTAACTAAGCCTACACACTACCAACAAAACTACGGACACGAAAATTAGTTTTCCCGATGCCTAAAATCATATTCGAAAATGCTCGCAATATGCACACCATTTATAAATACTGGGTGTAAATTCTATGGACTATAGACTGTCGTGTATTGTGACACCTAATTCGGCCTGCAGGATAATCTAGTCTCTGGTGTGAATTAGTCAGTCGGGAGTAACGTTGCAATATCATTATCTACAATGCTCAAAGTACATATGATATGATTACATCATCATCGCATCCATCATGTTGTTGAACATGGCTTTTAATTACGGAATCTTGCATATTGAAAGTGAAAAGCTTCTAAAGATCCCAATTCATATTCATAACGCCGAATTGTAACTGGCTGTAACAACATTCATCTGTTACGTAAAACTCCAATAACATATTCATGCTATGATCAGCTCCTTGACTGCTTTTCACAGTCTTCCTCATAATGTATTTGCAAATTAACTTACTAATATTTGTTATTAGTTGGCAGCTCTAATAATATGTATCACCATCATTGCTTTACCTACCGTCCAGATAAAGAATTTGATAATCGTCAAAACTTAATTAATTTCAGACAACGTGTGACACATTTTCATCTTCATTTGGGTAGCTCCTATAACCACTGTTTTCTTTCACAATTACGTTATGAGACTATCTTGGATTAGAATATCTTCATCATCCGTTTGAACTTCACTTTCATTGCCATTTTTTCAGACATTTTTTTTTCTTCGGACTGTTACTATATTTCCTCCTTGGACTTTCAAGTTATCCTTTATCCCACGGCATAAAGTTTAGAAATAATTTCTTCTACAACACTAGTGGCTTTCAAGCAGCAATCTTAAGCAGCTCCTTCTTATAATTGATAACATACTGCTGTTTGCTGTAGGATACTCTCTAAACTCTTCAAGTTCTATGGGTCAATGGAATGCGGTTGAGAATATAATTGCAGACTTAGCAAACGATCTTCCGTTTTTTGTGTATAACTCACAATTCGGTACTCATATTCGGACAGAAACAGAATTCGATGTTCGAAATAATTCAGAAAGAAGAATAAGGCGGTAATTTTCAAGATTACCTCCAAAACAGAGGAGTATAGTGCCGCGTAACATATTAGTAGCACTAGAACGACTGCTAAACTAATAGAAAATCAGTTCAGAAGTAAGCAAAGTGGATTAATAGGAATAACAAGAGCAGCATATAATTTTTACATATTTTACAAATCCTAAAGGCAATAGCTGTCCTATAATGCGACCGTAGACACAGTTTCAAACGAGGAAGAGCTGAAGAGAACTAAGAAGAATAGTCTCTCCAAGCCCCAAGCCCAAGAAGAGATGGTACGAACACAATACTGATGCCTACAAGATTCTGCCTTTAAAGCAATTGGACAACTCAATGGAGAGAATTTAAGATCGCCTTCCAATATCAACAATTTTTTTTTTTTCGAACTTCCCCGGGCACACACTACAACAATTTGAAATGAAGAACTTTCATTACAACACTTAAGATAACAGTACCCAAAGAGATACCATTAAGAAGGGATGTACAATCAAATTCTTGTCAGAAAAGGTCCACAAACGCAATAACAAGATTAAAGAACGATTAAGCAAGCCAGATAACTTTCCACCAGAACTTTCCAAATGATGTACATTAATTTCATGATTGTTAAAATCCCGCACTGTAATGCTCAAGTACAAGACGTTGATAGCGAGAGTTTTGACATCAACTATGGAGTAAAACAAGAACGCAAATTCGAAGCAATTGTTGATATTCAGTGGCATCTAAATCAGCGCCTATATGACTAAAACTGCGCGTACTAATTGTGATTGATGTCGCCCATAATGCCCGATATTATTTTCAACGCTTCATTGATTTCTTTAATATTATAAACCAAATTCAGACGAATAACCGCAATTTTTGATTTGTTTGGATTACAAAAATCTCATCATTTGATTTGAAATCTAATTTAACAACTCTGTTTAGTTTTTGTTGAATGAGAAATAATTTGTAGAAAAAATATTAAAATAGTTCAAAACCCTTAGAATTCCAAATGATTTAAATGAGTTTCTGTTATGTTGCATCCACTGTTTGTTGAATGCAACAAATGTGTAGCAACATAATATAATAAAAATGAAAAGAGTCTTTGGCTATTTGGCCATACCATCTTTGGTAATTCTTGAGTAAAAATTTCATTGTTTCATGCGATCGACACACCATTGTCTTGCATTCGAGAACAATGCATTGTTGCAACAAATTTGTATGAAAAAAAACAAATATTCATGTTTTCCGTATAATTTTAGCACAATAATATCGTGATTGTTGTTGTTGTTGTTTTATATGGTATTTGTCCTGCGCCTACAGTTCTCAAAATCTCAGCAATACAACACCCCTTTAGTAGCCCTACCACACCACCCCTGATCCATCACATTGCATTGACTCTATTGTTGTCATTACTTTGTGGCAGATGATGACTCTCCGAAAGAAAATGTGAAGAATTTTTTTTTGCTGGTCGTGTTGTACTTGTCAAATTCTCTTCTCTTTGAAAAATGATTTGAAAATAAATTTCTTCTTCTACGTGTTTATTGTTATTAATAGTGCAGCGATCATACACACATATGCACACATACACATACGCACAATGCATAAGTGTAAGTGAGCGTGAGTGTAAGTGAGTGAGTGTGAAAATCTGAAGGGAATCACGTTGATTTAAAAAGACGTTGATCTGTTTCAACTAGAATCACTCTGGTCGCTGCAACATTCGCATTAACATACCATCCGGTTGTTCCGTTGTTCAATCTTTATTCAAGTGTCAGTACTTAAGTGTAAGTGTTACAAAGAGGAACGAACGGACTCAAGTGAATTATAAAAAATTAAGATTAAAATTCAAATCAAAATCACTTACAGTTGATATCCTTTTTCATATAAAAATAATACGCGTATCTTTGTTTGTTTTGTTGTATCCTTCCTTTAGTACTTTAAACAAACGCCAAAATGTGTGACGATGAACCCTCCGCTCTTGTCGTAGACAATGGATCCGGTATGTGCAAGGCTGGTTTCGCTGGTGATGATGCTCCACGTGCTGTCTTTCCATCCATTGTAGGCCGTCCACGCCATCAAGGTGTGATGGTCGGTATGGGTCAAAAGGATTGCTATGTCGGTGATGAAGCCCAAAGCAAACGTGGTATTCTCACATTGAAATATCCCATTGAACACGGTATCATCACCAACTGGGATGATATGGAAAAAGTATGGCATCACACCTTCTACAATGAATTGCGTGTGGCCCCTGAAGAACATCCCGTCCTATTGACTGAGGCTCCCTTGAATCCCAAGGCCAATCGTGAGAAGATGACTCAAATTATGTTTGAGACTTTCAACTCACCCGCCATGTATGTGGCCATTCAGGCTGTATTGTCTCTCTATGCCTCCGGTCGTACCACTGGTATTGTCTTGGACTCTGGTGATGGTGTCTCTCACACTGTACCCATCTATGAAGGTTATGCCTTGCCACATGCCATTCTCCGTTTGGATTTGGCTGGTCGCGATTTGACTGACTACTTGATGAAGATCTTGACCGAAAGAGGTTATTCCTTCACCACCACTGCTGAGCGTGAAATTGTACGCGATATTAAGGAAAAATTGTGCTATGTTGCATTGGACTTTGAGCAGGAAATGGCTACTGCTGCTGCCTCCACTTCATTGGAGAAATCCTATGAATTGCCTGATGGTCAGGTCATCACCATTGGCAACGAACGTTTCCGTTCGCCTGAAGCTCTCTTCCAGCCCTCATTCTTGGGCATGGAATCTTGCGGTATCCACGAAACTGTCTATCAATCCATCATGAAGTGCGATGTTGATATTAGAAAGGACTTGTATGCCAACAATGTCTTGTCTGGTGGCACCACCATGTATCCTGGTAAGTAAACTACTACTACTTTTACTTTGTTGAACTAAGGCTGCAGAGACTAACTTGATTTATTTATGTGCCCTTAGGTATTGCTGATCGTATGCAAAAGGAAATCACTGCCTTGGCTCCCTCAACCATTAAGATTAAGATCATTGCTCCACCTGAAAGAAAATACTCCGTCTGGATTGGTGGCTCCATCTTGGCCTCCTTGTCCACCTTCCAACAGATGTGGATCTCCAAACAGGAATACGATGAATCCGGCCCTGGCATTGTTCACCGTAAATGCTTCTAAGCTGCTATTCATGTTGATTTTCTTCTTTCTTTTTATTTTTTTTTTTTAAATGTAAATTAAGCGTAAAAGACATGATTTTATTAACAACATCAACACCAAAAACAACAACAGCATGACCTCAATACCATCGATCTGAAATAGAATGCTGCTGTTGCGCTAAAGATTAAGAAAAAAATCAGAATCAAAAAAGAAAAAAAAATAAATGTCGTCAGTCACCCAAAATTGACAGTCACAAATAAGAAAACAAAGAAAAGAAAAACAAAAACTGAAGCTATTGTTTTAGAATGTCCTTTTTTGTATATTTTTTGTTCATATTTTGTTTTGTAAGTAATAAAGATAATGAAAAACAACTGAAAAATTAATACTCGTTTATGGTTTAAATGAATAAATTGGAAAAACAATGAAATGAAAAACAAAACTGAATCTCTATTAAAAGAAAACAAAAAACCAAAAGCAAAATTAATTTTTTTTATAATTAAAATTGGAATAATGCATGTAAACAAATGGGTAAAGACCTTAGAATACTTAGCAGACTAAATCATGGCCATTTACTTTTGCGTGGGACTACTCACAGACACACTGCAATGAATCAAAAACACGAAAAAAAAACTCCGCGCCTGCATATTGAAATGTTGCCAAAATATTGTATTTCTTGGGCCCCCCCTAAACATTTCGAATATGCCGAGACAAATTTAGATTGACAAGTACCTCGTAAGGGTATACCATATTATTGTCTTGGATCTGTTTGTCTATTTTTAGTTTCAAAAAGGGAGCTACAGCTAGCTAGCTAGAAAACATTGTTGCATTTGTATTTACATTTAATTGTTGTTGTGCGGAAATCGGATCTCGATTGAATACAAATACATTTGTACATGCCCACAGTAAATACAGATAGATCTGTAGGAAAATCATGCCACTTTCTTTTCGCCTAGATTGAGACACTGTCTTTGTAGAAAAGAAATCATCAATTTCAATTTGAGGGCGGTAGCGATCACAACCGCTCTTAGATCTACATTAACTAAGGCTTTGTTTACTATCCTTAATTGGCTATCAACAGACTTGTAAGCAAAGTAAGTGGCTGACCAACACAGTAGCATACAAGTATAGATGTTATTGCTATGCCAAAAGATACTATTACGTTTTTACCTTTTAAAAAACGTTTAAAATATGAGCTCGTAGATTGGAAATAAAATAAAATCTATGTTTACTTTTAATTAAAATTCTTTATTATTCGCACAATTCTGTGTGCCACTGTTTACAATTTGATGTAAACAACAACAATTGCTTTGTTTGTTATTCCTTATAGAGATCTCGAGAAAGCGAAGCCACGAACATTCGCCTTCAAGAACATTCATCAGACTGTTTACTCTGCCCTATAAAAGGCAAGGCAAAGCAGGCGAGTGAGTCATTGAAGTTAAGTTATGTGTGAAGACGCGGTGCGTTTGAAGAGAGTATTCGTTGTTTGAAGATCTCCGTTACAAAAATCTATTGTATAATGGCTTAATGATTATTATTGTTTATGCAAAGGATGTAAACAAAGGAATAACAAAAAAAAAACAATTGCTGTTGTTTACATCAAGTTGTGAACAGTGGCACACAGAATTATGCAAATAATAAAGAATTTTAATTAAAACTAAACACAAATTTATTTTTATTTTATTTCCAATCTACGAGCTCATATTTTAAACGTTTTTTAAAATGTAAAAACGTACAAATATTCAGTACAAGTCATTTCTATCAATCAATATGTCCATGTTGGTAAACTATTACTACAACCATGCGCTTTTGCAACTTTGTTTATGAAATTTTCAATATTACTTCCACAAATAACCTGAAAAGTTTGAAAGTGAAGAACGTAAATTCTAAGAAACTTTTGCACAATACCCATTGAGTTTTAAAAAACATTACAAAGTAATTTTTAAAATACAAAACCGAAACAAAATGTTGTTCTACATACTTTTACCGCCCATGGCTTGTTTACACTAATTGCGATTGCACGGTTTTCTAGAATTTAATGTCAAACTTTATTTGCTATTTTGTACAAATTTTTTTAACGGCAGTAACAGACACCAACAATATTTCTTATTTTCACTATTTTATTGAACCATTAAAATGCACTTTTACAGCAGAGCTGCAAAAGTCGAGGCCATAATAAACTGATGGAAGGAAAATGCTCTAAAACAACAACTAAAATCAGATGGCACTACAAAGATAATATGGTTATGTCAACCAAGACATGATTAGATGGGAATTTCGAATACGTATTGTTACGAAAATGAAAAATTAAGATACTGGTATTTTGCTTTTACATCGCTTGACAATAAAATTATAAACAAAAGTTACAAGAACAAAACAATGCAGTAAACAAACCTGTTTACAAATTATCGTACTTGTTAATATATCAACAAACATCAGCATAAAAAAACAACAATAAACAAAAATACGACAACAAACTCTACAAGAATAAATGTAAACAACGATGTTAACATTTATAGAGACCTCGAGAAGGCGATGTCATGAATATTCGCCTTCAAGAACATTCATCAGACTGTTTACCCCGCCATATAAAAGGCAAGGCATGTCAGGCGAGTCAGTTAGTGAAGTTCAGTCAGTCTTGTGTGAAGACACGGTGCGTTTGAAGAGAGTAATCGTGGTTTGAAAATCTCCGTTACAAAGATCTGTCGAATAATTGCCTAGTAATTGTTATTGTTTATGCAAAGGGTATAAGGAGAGGAATAACAAAGCAATTGTTGTTGTTTACATTAAGTTGTGAACAGTGGCACACAGAATTGTGCAAATAATAAAGAATTTTAATTAAAACTAAACACAAACTAATTTTTATTTTATTTGCAATCTACGAGCTCATATTTTAAACGTTTTTAAAAGGTAAAAATGTGACAATAAGCTTACAGACTACTCTAATACTCTTTAGATCTAGAAAAATTTTTAACTGGCTGGCCCGATCCTGGTATTTTTGACAACAAAATCATTGTCATACGTTTCTAAAATTTATTTGCTTCATGCCCTTAGGGCGTAACAAATTCGTCATTAACCCCTTCTACTTATCTACTGGTGAAGAAATAAAAAGCAAATTTTCCATCGTAGAAAATAAAAAAAACTTTCAAAATAAACTGCAACTGAATACATTAAGAAAAGCAAAATTGAAATGCGCCACTATGAGTAACTCTAAGGCTATAAGAGCTTGTAAAACAACAAACTTGCTAAAAATTATATCTTTAAAACAACAACAACTATTTTGTATTATAAAACCTTTCACATAAACAATTCGAAAAACATAAACACATACGTACATACCCTCGTATATAGAAATAAATACAAAAGAAAAACTTGCAGCAGAAAAAATTTACTAGAGGCCATAAAAAAAATACGAAATTTTTAAGTAAAATATGAGGAAATGTTTTGCTTTGCAACCAAACTCCAGCGTAAAAGTTTTTGTCGAATCTTGAGTTATGGTGCGTTATTTAGCATTTACTGGCGCAATATAAAGGTAATAACAACCGCTGTTATTACAAGCGACAAAATAAGAACATGAAACAATTCCCGATTGGTGTAAAAATGTTAGCGCAAGATGAACTCGACTAAACAATGCCAACGACGAATACAGTAAAAGATGAAAGTTTTCGGACAGATGATTAACAACGTTGGTTTCTTAACATGAAAGGCAGATACTAGCAAGATAGCAAGTTAACATCAATGAAAGCTTTCATTAAAACCACATTCAAATGTGGAATATAAGAAGAGAAGGTTTATTTGATGTAGGACGAATGAGCAAAACAGACAGTTTCAAATCCAGCATTTTGACTAAACACAACGAAAGCACTGAAGGGCAGAAGAAGCTATTATTTTGAAGACATAATAAACACTACAAAAACTTGAAAAAGAACAACCAGCCATATTGTCTGTATTAATTTTATCCAAGAATCGTGGGACCTACGGTTTAATGTCGACTCCGAACGACAGATATTTACTCTGGGAGTTTTTGCCAAAGACTGCTGAAAGGCAATCACCGAAAGTGATAATGGGGTTGAACCACGATCTCTCGTCTAGTAAGCCAACATACCATCTACTCAATTTACAATACTAAAACTGCATTGAAATACATTCTAAATAGAAAACACTGAATGACAAATCCACACTAAGTTCTGGAATTTCACAAATCCATCTTAAGTTCTAGAAGAATGACAAATCTAATCAAAAGTTCTAGAAGTTGTCAGACCGATAAAAAATAAAGTATAAATAAATCGAAAAGTATCGTTGCTGGTTAAAATAAATTTATAGGCAGTAAAGACACAATGAAGTTTAATCATTGTAGTAAAAACATATTCAAAAGCAACTCAAAAAGAATATCATTCAAGTATACACATGACGAGGTCTAATAGGTAGTGTTTTCGTTGAATTTTAGATTGTTTCTTAAGCAACCCGCTTATGGTAGTATAATTCACCCTAAAATAATGTTTATAAATAGTTTGAATCCCGAGAAAAAGTTCAGGAAGTAATCACAGCTTTATTAAATCAAACCTCACATGTGCTTACATAGCAAGCAGCTGTGATACCACTTGGAGCGATGCCCTAAAACTATTTGACAAGTCCTGATTAATCTGTCTCGTTACTACCTTAGAATCAAGCTGGAAACCAGCCTGTTAATACGTCATCAAGTAATAATAGCCCCGATAGACTACTGAAAAGGAGTGAAGTCTTAGTCCAGCCCAAGACAGACCTCTCATACAACCTCTACAGTCATTTGCTTTAATTTGTAAGTAATAAGTCTCCCCATAAGTATACCAACTACGCAATGATCCGTGAGAATAGATACAAGGACAGATGCTTCCCATCTATTTAGGCCGTGTAAAATTGACAATGAAGCAAGATTTTTCTTAAATCATGGATTTGTTTCCAACGGATTTGCTTAATAAAAGTTTCAACGGACGTAAGAGAATATGGAGAGCGTATGCTGTAGCATCTTCCTTCACTACACAATTAGCCATGGTATCCCTGTGACCAGGAACCGATATTAAATTGCCACAGAAAAGTCGTGGGAATTGTTTAAAGACGTCGCAGCATATGTCACACAGTTTAGACCTGAAGGCAGCTCCCGAAAGGGCTCTTTCTGGCGCTTGGCTATCAGAGAGTATAGAAATATTCAAAGTTTGACGTCATTTACTCAGGAGAGATAACAAAGAAAATATATTGAATAAGAAAATACATGTATTTACTGGCACTAAAGCAACAATTAGATTCCTGGATTTACATCCCAGATTGTTCACGAATATGGAGTACCTTTGCAGGAAATACCAATACATTTAAAGGTTAACACCATGTGAGTTCCAGTTCACGGGGACTTAAACGCTAACAACACAGTTGATGGGTTTTCGCAAGATGGTACTGCCAACAATTAAACTTAGACTTTGCATTTTTCTTTTGATGGGCAAGCAAATCAACTTACGCAAACAAAACATTTGATGGGCTTTCGAAAGCTGGTACAGCGAGAAAAAATCAGACTTGAGCTTTGCATTTTTCCTTTAATGAGAAGGCAAATAACCTTAAACAGACTGCAACTATTCGCAAAGGAGAGATGAGAAAATAAAGACACTTGGAGAAAGGCCCTAAAATGGACTCTATTTGCATTAAATGTATGCGAACCTAGCTTAGGAGCCTTTTAGCGGTCATAATAGAATATTTACAGCCAAAAGGCGGAAATATCCTACAACTTCTATAGAAACTGAAATGAGAAGAAGAAGTCGAGACCACCGAACATTTTCTTTAAAGATCTTTCCTTGGGGTCTGATATGAAAGATTATTGATGACACAAAAATTGTGGTCCAAAAGAGATTTCAATAAAATCTATTTCCTCCTGATATTGAAATTATGGTTGAAAACAAAGGCCAACCAAAAACTATAGACAGTATCGTATTAAACTTTTATAGGACTCAAGAGCGCTATGCTGAAGTCTGTTGCCCTGTCTGTTTATTTGAAATTTGAATGTGCAACTTTACGAAAAATTTCGCTACTGACTGTACCAATAAAAAAAAACTGACACAAACAAAATTGTTTATAGTTTATGATTTTAGTTCAGAGCTTTGAGTTTTAATTTTAGCTTGTGTTAGTATGCACTTCTTTATTCTCTATATTTTTTATTTCTCTTTTTAACAATTTTAGGTTTGAGCTTGAAAGGTTTCTGTTCGGGTCATGAATTTACCATGTTTTTTACAGTCTTTATTAAACATTTTCTTCATTTCTTTGCTACTGAACATGAGCATCAACCATCATTCATGGCGCATAATTTTTGTAACCAACAAAATAATACACGTTTAAACTTTTTACTGTCATTGTCATTAAATTCTTGTTCTCCTTGTTTTTTTTTTTTTTTTTGTATTTGTGTTAATGTTAGTGTATATGTATATGTATGTATGTATGTGGGTGTAGATGTTTTTCTATATGCCGCTCGCTAAAGACGATATTGTTTTGATGGCATTATAACGGCAAAATACTATGTTTTATCGGCATTAAGCAAACGCAACACTGTTTCCATGTAGTAAAGCATTAGATTGAATATATTGGGTAACAATTCAGTTTCTATCGGGGAAACTCTTTCAAGGCAATTAGTTTGCTTACAAAGGTTTTTTGATGCTCTCTGATAGTCAAACATCAATAAAATCTCTTTCGGGTGAAGCCTTCACGTCTTAATTGATTGACATATGCCTCGATGGCTTTAAACAATTCTCACGACTTTTCTGTGGCAATTTAATATCGGTTCCTGGTCACGGCGATACCATGGAAAATTGTGTAGCGAAGGAACATGCTATAGCATGAACGTTCCTATCGAATACAAATCCATATTCTCTTAAGTCCGTTGAAACTTTTATTAGGCAAATCCGTTAGAAACAAATCCAAGATTAAAGAAAAATCTTGCTTCATTATCACATGACCTAAATAGATGGGAAGCATCTGTCCTTGTATCTATTTTCACGGATCATTGTGTAATGGGTAGATATATGGAGAGTCTTATTATTTGCAAATTAAATCAAATGACTGTAGAGGTTGTATGGGAGGTCTGTCTTGGGCTTGACTAAGACTTCTCTCTTTCTCAGTAGTCTAACGGGGCTATTATTACTTGATGACGTATTGATTACTAAATTCATTACAACTTCAGGCTGGTTTTCAGATTGATTCAAAGGTGATTTTCTAGATAGGTTGGATCAGGACTTACCAGTTAGTTTTGGGTCATAGCTAGAGTTTGGGAATTCCCGGACTTTTTCATTTCCCGGGAAACGGGAATGTAAAATTCGATTTCCCGGGATTCCCGGGAATCCCGGGAAATCTTTTAAAATTCACAATACTAGTAAAATGCTTAAGATTTTTATAAAAATGTTATTTTATTAACAAAAAAGAAAATAATACATCTAAATTCATACTGTATAAACAGAAACAAACAGATTAATGATAACATTTTGAGATCAGTTACTATTAAGAATTGATTAAAAATATTATTTAAAAATAAAAATATAAAAAATTTTCGCAGAACTAAATTTTCAAAAACTGAGTTTTTAAAATTATTAGTGCATTTAATAACTCATCAGACATTCTATTTCGTAAATTTGTTGAAAATTTACCAGCTAACGAAAAATCACGTTCGCTTTCTACAGAAGTGGGCTTAAGCGTTAACAATGCATTAAAAAGTATGTCTAAATTTTTGGTTGTTTGTACTAGCTGCAAATAAAGCTCTCTTTTAAATAAGTTGTCTGTTTTTAATTTCAGTTTTCTTGTTTTTTCTTTAGCCCCAATAATGGCGTTTTCCTACTTTTCTTTAAAGCATTGATATACTTGTGCAACGGAAATATCTTCATCACTTTCAGCCGATATTATTTCAGTACCTGGGAATAGGCGTTTGTACATTTGCTCTGCATAGCATTTTAACATTGTCTTTGTTATGTTAATATTATAGTGTTGTGAAGTGTTTAGATAATTTACTAATGACATCAATTTGTCATTATATCTTTCATTTACTTTACTTTTAATTGTGTGAACCATTTTTTACGAAAGTATTGAATCAACAGATAATAACTGTTCATAAAGTGTATTCATAATAGCATCACCTATTATCAAATTGGTTTCACGCTTGCCTAATGCTTCCACTGCATCTTTTATGGGGTTAAAAACGTTTACCAATGTTTCCAAATGTGTGACATAATCTTCAACAAACAATGATGATAAATGTAAATCTATTAAAGCCTTTTTTATTGCATTTTTAATTTTTAGAAATGATTGTATCATTCCAACCTTGCTGTTCCACCTAGTTCGTACATCTAGGATTAGATGATACTCTTTATTTACATATTTTTGAAGAGTAGCATTTTTTAAAAGACTTTTTTTTGGAAATTTTGATTATTTTCCTTATTTTCCTTATGTTCATAATAAATCTCTGAAATAAAGAAAATAATTCAATTTATACCAAGAATTATTTTTCTGCTTTATTTTTTCAATACAACTTTTTTAAATGATTTTAGTCCATAAACAAGTCAAAAGAGTAGCCAGTGATTAGTCTGCAGACTTGCCTATAGACCAGTCTATTTACTAGTCTTCAGAACAGTCTATTTACTAGTCTATAGACCTTTTTTTCCAAAAAAGTGTACAAGAATACGTTAATTTAAAATTTCCCGTATTTCCCGGGAATATTAAAAAAATTTCCCGGGAATTCCCGACAGAAATTTCCCGGGAAAAACGGGGAATTCCCGTCCGGGAACTCCAAACTCTAGTCATAGCTCCAATATGGTATCACATCCATGTATACTCAAGTAAGGATTGATTTAATAAAGCTGTAAATACCTTCCTGTTGGCTTATTAGACTGAAGGCCCGAGTTCCAACCCCAGGTCAAACATCAAAACGAAATTTGAAAATATTTCCTTGACTACTTGGCACTTTCTGGCAAATATTCTGAGAGTAAATAAAATTGCCATGAAAAGCTTCTCAAAAATCTGTCTGTCATGTATAAAATTAATGCACACAACATAAGTGGTGTGAGAAGCTAGGTCGTAATCCTGACTGAAGGGTTGTAATAACCAATTATGTATGTATGTATATGTAAATACCTTCCATAAACGGTTTGTTTAATAGACAATCGAAAATTCAACTGACCCGAAAAGGCTACACATTCGACCTAGTCATGTGTATACTTGAATGTTGAGAAAAAAAATTTTTTTCTTCAAGACTTTAAAGCTGAACTTTAAACTCTCAAGCTCTCTGTTAGTAAACCATTTGATGATTTAATATATGATTTGTTTTCATATAGGAAATGGTGTTGTTGCTACTGTATTTGCACTGTGTTTTCTTTCCTCGGTAGTATCTGTGTGTTGGTGTTTTCAGTTTTTTTAATATTATTGTGGCAACTCTTATTATACTACCGTTAGCTTGTTTCTAAAATATTGCTGTTACTACTCGTTTTTTTGTTTGATATTTTATTGTTTCTCTTAGTTGTTGCCGTTGTTGTTGCTGATATTGTTATTTAACATTTTTTAATGTACAGTAACTGCACTTTTTTGCTCGTTTTTTTCTATAAAAATGTCTATAAATTTAGATATTTTTTAAGTCTTCTTTTTTAATAGAATTTCTTTTTTTTATTTTATTATTGCTTGTTTTTTTATTTTAAAGTTCAAATTACGGAAATTAAAAATGTAACGCGTTTTACAACTTTCTTAGAGCTTAACTGTAATGAAAGCGTGTTTATAAGTTACGAGTAAAATTCTTAAGTAGGCGTTCCTTGACAGAGTGGTAGATAAACTGTTTGCGTGGTTGAAGAGCAGTTGAACTATTCGTAGGATTTTAGAGAAAATAATAATGAACACAACGAAAACTGACTTTACTAATGCTACAACAAGCAGCAGATATTAAAAGCATCTGACTTTTGTTATGAGAAATTTTTTTTTTTTTAATTGAATTCTCCGAATTCATTAATTTTTATCATTAGCACCCACTCTCATCCGCTTCTCTCACATTCGATAGAGAACTACATTTTTTTAATATAGCTTTGAAAGACTACCAAATCTTCTATGATGGCTTTCCAATCTTTAAGAGATTTTCTTGACAACAATCCTGATCAGCGCAGGTGCGTCACATACATAACATGCATAATTTGGCATTACGATCCTTCAAGTCAGAATTACGACCTAGTTTCTCACACCACTTATGCTGTGTGTGTTAATTTTGTACATGAGTGGAGGAGCTTACATTTGATAGTCGACTCCGAAAGACAAATTTTTGAAAAAAACTTTTCATGGTCTCACGTCTAATAAACCAACACACTACTAGGTGCATATGTGGCAGAAAACAAACAATTTCTAGTGAATTCTAAACATTTAATTTACAGATCGCCCCCCCTTCTTGGGAAAGAATTCCCCAACGCTAAAGTGAATATAACTTCCGGAATTGATCATTACAAACCTTTTAGTCTGGATTACATCCCAGTTTCTCACCCCATGTTTAACATGATCTTGGAAAAGCAGATTTGAAAAGCTTTACCCGGATTTTTTTTTTTCAGAAGGCTGCTGAGAGGAAATTGGTGAAAAAAATTTTCTTCTCATATTTCGTCTTATGCGTGAGACCTGAGATGCGGTTTAAACCACGCTTTACTCTCGGATTTTTTTTTCAAAAGGCTGCTGAAAGGAAATTGGTGAAAGAAATATTTCTTCTCATATTTCGTATTGTGCGTGAGGCCTGAGATGCGGTTTAAACCACGCGCACTCGTACCTACACTCTACCTACATATTGGACTATGGCGACCTAAAACAAAATTTTGGCAGAAGGTGTCGATTCAAGGAAATGAGAGAAAACTCTTGGATCTTCTTGAAACCTACTACAGTGGACCAATCAGCCGCATGGCTTAAAACTTGAAATCGTATACGAAGATGAAGATGTTTTGTAACAGCTCTTGTTTCCTTAATAAAACTGATATTATAACAGTTCATTCGCTGGCTTAGATAAGTTTTGCTTGTGAGTTACGAATAATACTTGGCGAAGTGGCCATAGTCTAGTAGGTAGTGTGTTGGCTTATTAGACGTGAGACCTCGGTTCAAACCCTAGGTCAGACAGGAGGCCTGTGACCAAACTCCGGCTTAGACATCTCAACATTATTCGGCGACTTCCTCTCAGCAGATTTCTGTGCACAAACTCTGAGAAAAAATAAAAAATTGTCATGAAAGTTGCTCAAAAATCTGTAATTCGGAGTCGTACGCACACAATATAAGTGGTGTGAGAAACTAGGTCGTAATCCTGACTAAAGAGTTGTAATGGCCAATTATGTATGATACACTTAGCTTGGCTTCGTCATCTCTTCTATCTCTCAACAATTCCTGCTTGTTTGTCCACACTGTTGTGCTTTATATAGACTGTTCAGGCCTTGGAGATACTTTTCCTTGATAAGATTTAAAGTTTTGGGCTTACGCAACGGTAACCTAGTTTGTGTTGTTGCAGAACACGTTGTTAAACTATTCCATTCACTGTTGGTCGTTTGCAAAGAAGAATATCACAAGCTGTATAGGACAAGAGCAAAATCTGTCGAATTTTGAAACGATAGTTAAGCAGAGATGAAACGTGGATTGCAGCAGTGATTGAATCCAGGATTGATTTTTCAATTCACTTACATCTGCCCTATGCTACAAATACTTAAACCACCTCAAAGAAATAATCGGACACACAGATTGGTGGAGATTCACCTTAAACGGAAGGGAAATATTTTTACATTCTTTATTGCTAAGAACTGCTACCAAATTACGAACAATTTTATGGAAGACAAACTTGCTTTACACCCCTTCACTATACGCCTCTGTCTAAAGCTGTTTACCAATATAAACTTAAAGAAAAAAATCCTTCATTGTCTATAAAACCAGTTACGTTACGTCTGCCTTATCGTAAATATCAAGACGCTGGTGAGTTTTTTTTTCACTTGTTTTTCCGCTTTTTACGTACGTATGTGCAGCGTACTACGGCTGAGTGCAAAGTGTCATAAAAGCCACAGTTATAGCGCATCAAGTTATTGCGATGCTGAGCATTTCTCGAAGAATATTTTTTTTTTTTTTGGTTTTTATTTTTAATATCATGGGCGTTTTAACTTCTTTTCTTATTTCTTATTTTATTTCGGTTACTCTTCAGCAATTTTATATTAAAAATCGTAAAGTTTAGAAACTTTGTAATGGCAACAGCAGTTATCTGTTGGTGTAACAAATCCAAATAACAACAACAACAACATAAAAGACAAGCATTACAACTAGATAGAATAGGCAGAACGGGAACAGGCTTTATAATCCCTTTTCTCATAATATTTTCGGCATTCAATCATGCCATTTCATGCTGTTGAGAGAGAGTAAGTAATTCATCTTGAGAATATTGTTGGTCATAATCAGCAAATTTTAATGGTTCTTACATGATGAGCAACGGAAGGTGTACTCCATACATACAGTCAGTGTGTGTGTGTGGGTGTTTGAGTATTTATTTCCGTTTGAACTTTTCTTTACGGCCATTACTTTGTTGTTCTTATTACGCTCGCTCTCTCTCTCTCTTTATTTCTCTTTTTTTACTGAGAGCATAATGTTTATTTTATATTTCAACATATTTTTTTATTATTTGCCTCCATTTTTTTTCTCTTTCTGTCAATGTTTCCAAACAACACAAATCCAAATACCAACACAAACACAATCAAAATGAGAAAAAATAAAAATAAAAACTGCATTGCATACTTAACGGCATAAAAAGCTTACTGTTTTGGTTGGTTCACTTGGTTTGCTTGGATAATCTGAATGAAGGCTTCTTCGTCTTCTTCTTTTGTTGAAGGGGGGCTCATAAACTTAAAATAAAAATCATAAAAATTATTTGCTTTCTACGCAAAATATTTCGAAATTCGATTAATAGGAAAATGCCAAATATAAACATAAAAACAGAAAAGTTATTTTCCTTTATGTTGCTCATTGTGTTGCATGCCACAGCTACACAGCCAGCCACCCTCTACTTTACTGCCTGCGCGTACTTAAAAAATTAATGGCTAATCAAGTTCATCATTATGTTTCTTTCAGTTTTTCCTCATTTGTTTGTAAGATTATGCGCTTCTCTTGTGTTTCTTTTCATTGTTTGCCGGTCATAAAGACATGACACTGCTGTCATTAAAAAAATCTTTACAATACAAATGAAGAAATTCATATTATTCAAGTGTTTGCTGCCACCCTACAGCTAGTGCATGGTAATGCACCACTTATGTTGCTTTAGGAGAATTTGGCTCAGTCTAAAAGAGGGCGCTGTAGTCGGTAGTGTGTTGGCTTATTAGCCGTGAGGTAGACATCTAAAAGAAAACGAAAATGAGAAAAATATTTCTTCGGCGACATCCTCTCGGCGACGTTCTCTAAAATTCTGTTGTTCGGAAAAGACTTTAAACTGTTGGTCCCGCCACTCATATATAAAATTGGCACACACAACATAGGTAGTGTGAGATACTAGGTCGTAATCCTGACTGTAGGGTTGTAATGGCCAACTACTTTGGATTTTAAGCAGACTTTCTGTCCGCACTTCTTCCAGCCTTGAACAGATTTGCTGTTCTATCTTGCACTTATTAAAAGCCAACTAGTAAATCTATTATCACCCAGTAATTTATAATTGAATCGTATTCGTAATTTGGTACGAGGTCTTAACTGTACGATTAATGCCGAAACATCTTCCTTGATTTTAAGGTGTATCAGCATCAAACTGTGTGGCTATGGTGTTTCAAGTGTTCAATCCTGGATTAACGCAATCCACGTTTCATCATTGCTTAACTATCGTTTCAAAATTGGCCAGATTTTGTTCCTGTCCTATACAGATTGTGATATTCTTCTTTGCAAACGACCAACAGTAGATGGAATAGTTTAACAACGATAAACTTGATCACAGTTGCTCAAGAACAACTCTTTAAACCTTACCAAGGAAAAGTATCTCCAAAGCTGTAGAAGGAACTGTTGAGACATAGCTGTAATTGTAGAAATCTAACTGGAAGAAATATTTGTTTTGTGAGCGGCTCGGATTGTTAATTATTTTTCAGACCAAGCCAAGGTAACATACAACGGCTTAAATCAGGTGTATCATACATACATTGATCATTACAACCCTTTAGTCAGGATTACCACTTATATTGTATGTGTTAGTTTCGTACATGATTAGCGAGACGTACAGTTAAAAGACTACTCCGAACGACAGATTTATGGTAAATATTTTTTAACTTTCAGAGTTTTTGCCCGAACACTGCTGAGAGGAAGTCGCCTAAGAAATATTTTTCAATATTTTCGTTTTGTTGGAGATGTCTGACCTGGGGTTTGACCTGAAGCCTCATGTTTAATAAACGGCTATGTAAACGTTATTCCAAATGATCTCCGAAATATTCTCTTGAAGTCTTAATGTGGACTTTTTGCAAGAGTACTCTTAATAAGTATACTCGAAGTCTACAGTACCCTGCCAAAACCTTTAGTATCAACTCTTCAAGTTCCTTCAATTTTAATTTCCTTCAATTTTAATTTCCCCACACAAGTTTTGATTGCCTCAAACCCATTTGGTTTGAGCAGAACCTTTGCCTTTCTTCATATTCCCTTTCATTGAGCATGTCTTTCCAAACAGCCTCTCCCACTATACAGAAGGCTTCTGGTCACATTAGCGACGTCGCAGCTCCCCTCTTCATAAGTTAGTCTACTTGCTCATTGCCGAGACTTTCTATATGATCTGGAACTCAGCAGATTGTAGTCTTATTTTCCCTACGTCCATAAGTACATACTTAATTGATCACAACAACCCTTTAGTTAAGATTAAATCCTAGCTTCTCACACTACTCATGTTGTATGGGTTAATTTTATACATGAGTGGCGGGACCTACAGTTTGAAGTCGAGTCAGAACGACAGATTTTTAAGAGAGTTTTCATGGTAATTTTTTGGTTTAATTCTCAGAGTTTTTGCCAGAAATCTACTAAGAGGAAGGCGCCGAAGAAATATTTATTTAAATTTTCGTTTTGATGTCAAACCTGGGCTTTGAACTGAGGTCTTACGTCTATTAAGTCAATACACTACCTACTACATATACTACGGCGACTTTATTTCATTATTTTCCCCATCTTCATTCAATTTAACCTCATAAGAGCCGAGAACTCAAATAGCGATCTGACTGTCCTGTCAAGACTGTCCTGTCAATCATATCCTGTCAAGCCTGTCCTGTCAAGCCTGTCCAGTTAAGCCTGTCGTGCCTCCTTTAATTGTTGTTTTATTTTTACTAAATCTTGGTGGCCACTTTGTTGTTGTATTTCAATTATAATATCCTTGTTTTGTTCTTCTGGAATTATTTTTGTTTTTTTTTTTTTTGACTGAAGAGTTGAAGTTCAGCTTTTGTTATGAGATTTGGCAAACGAAATTGAGAATTGATGGCGTAGCGCCTTCAATAGAGTATGTAGACTTTCAATTGGAAGACATTAATCTCTTTTTGGTTTTTAATTTCTCTCTCTCTTTCAATATTAAATCGTTTTGTAGTCGTTCGAATTTTTTATTTTTGATGAAATGTCTTGATATTCCTTGTTTCATTTTATTTTGTTTTGTTGCGTTTGTATTACAAAGAAACAATTTCTTTTTTTATATTTTTTTATATACGTTTTCTAAATTTATGTTCACATAGTTGTAAATTGTAAATTAAGATGCGGTATCCCCCCTAGTTTCTTTCCCCCTGCCTATGTCTTTCAGAGCTGTATGGCACACAATCTATAAACGAACATGCTTGCAACCATTTTGTGGCAGTTTATGTGTTGGTGGTTGCGTGTAGCCCCTGTAAAATGTGAAATTTATTGTTGTTGCAGTTTTTTAAGTATTTTGATTTTATGTTTACGTCCATGACATAAACTGTGTTTAGATGAGTTTCTTTGCTCGTCGCATTTATTATAAAATTCAGCCATTCATCCAGTCAAACGGATCCATCCAGCCAGCCATCCAGCCAGTGATGCGTATAACCCAACAACCATTTGCCTGCAACATAATATTATAATATGCGTATGCGATTGTTGTTATTGTTGCTGTTGTTGTAATATCAAAATGTATTGCCTTCTTTATTTTTGCTTTTATTTCTATTTCTACTGCTGCTACTGCTTACTTTACTTACACTTACTTTACTTTTTTTACATTTTTAATCGAAAATTTGTTGGTTTTTGCTGCTGTTACTTGAAATGTTTTAGGTAAAGTAGTAAAAACTTTTTACTACACAATTTACTAAGGCCCTGCAACAACAGCAAGAACAACAATAACTTTAGTAGCAAACAGCAAACGCATAAAGTGTAGCAAGGCAAAGAAAAGAAAAGTGGTGGCATTCAACAACCGGATGATGTGGCAGAAAGCGCATTATAGCCAAAGGTAGTGGATAGCAAAGCAAGGCTGACAGGATGCTCGTGTCCTGTTTGTTGCCCTTAGGCTAAGGGTTGTATGGCGCTGTAATCTAGAACAAACGCTTTTCGTTTGCCTTGTGCACTCATTCCATTTTTTTTAATTTCCTTTGAGCCAATATGATTTACTATTTTGGCATTAAAACACAATAAATGTGGAATAAAACATTTTGGACAATTTATAGTTTATGATCTTGTGAAAATATCCACCCCCACATCCCCCTGCTTTCATCTCTTATACCATAGGAACACTTGCAGCTACTGACCTGCTATGCTAGAACGTAGGCTGGGCTGGGTATGGTGATACAGTTTTCAAATAAAATATTGCAATAAACCTTTTTGCGCAACGAAAAAAAAAAGATAAAAATTTTGTACGTTTTTTATAGTTTCTACGTGAATTTAAATTTTATTGGCAAAACCAAACATTTTTGAATTAGAAAGTAATATGTTTTCTTTCGTTTCCCTTCGCCCTTCACTCTTCTTCTCCTGTTAAACTTACTTTTATGTTGTATTTCGTTAACATTTCCTAAGCCCTACAAAATATGTATGAGGCTGCAACATTAATCTGATGAGTATTCATCCAAGTGTGGAGGGGGTGGGGGCGGTATAAAATGTAGCTGCTTTGTCTACTTATTTGAAAAAGAATTATTTTTATTGTACAAAACTTAATTAAAAGCATTAAATTCTTTATTTTTCTTGACAATAAATGGGGTTTTAAAATTAGTTTCATGCTTGGATTACTCTATATGGCCCCTATATACATACATATATATATACATATATATATATATATATATGTATATAAGCATTCACTTACTTACTTAATCGGCCATTAAAAACCCGATTAATGGATTTCGGCCTGCCGTAACATATTCTTCCAGGCGCCTCTACCTCTTCGATTTGGTAATTCCAATGCAAAAAAGGTCGTCCACTTCGCCGACTTCCGCAGATCCCCGCATCAAACACCCGTCACGCCCTAGCATCGTCCTCCATTCGAAAAACATGACCGAGCCAGCGCAGCCGCTGGATGTTAATACGCTGCACAGCCTCTATGTATGTATGTATGTTGCGCAAATCATCGCCAACTTGCACTTCTCTCGAATACCCACAAGGCTGCTGCATCAGTGCTTAATATGCCTCTGCGCCATAAAGAAGCACGGGGAGGATGAGCGTCTTGTAGAGAGTATTAGTTTTGTCGTACGAGAGAGGTCTCTGCTACTCAATTGGCATATTGAGACCAAAGTAGCACCTGTTGGCAAGAGTGATCCTGCGCTTGATCTCCAGACTGATATCATTTTTGGTGGTTAGTAAAGCACATAAGTTTAAAATCTTATCAAAATTCAACTGAATTCAGGGACACCAGAAGTTACTTTTCTATTTGTAACTCTATTTTTCATTTTTCTAAATACAACTCTTGCAGATGCCTTTGAAAGTAAGGCAAGTTATTTGAAGCTTGAGGTGAACATGATGTCAGTCTGTGAATTAAGTAGAATTTAGTTCACTCCGGCCCAATCATATGTTGACGTATAACAGCACTATTATCAATATAAGAGGCTCAACACCAAATAAATACACTCAGTTTGGTTATGGGCATCATCCACGGGGCATTGCATTAGGGGCACACAAACTAAGCGCATTTTTCCTAGAAACCTTGCAAATGATTTCTGCAAAAATGAGATTGAAGAGGAAACTATTCTTCATCTACTGTGTACATGCCCTGCATTAAGTCGAAGGAGTGAAATGCTCCTTGGTGTCTACTATATAGTTGATCTGGAGGCAACGTCATGCATTGAAATTGGCAGTCTAAGCCACTTCATCAGAAGCCTTGAGTAGTTCCGGTATTAGGAGATAACAGAAAACTGTGACTAAGTGAGTCCACTCAACTTCCAATCTCTACCTACGCAGCCAGGGCAAAGATTTTTTTGCAATATAAGCTGGAATCACCATTTTTTTTTGTGTTAAAAAAAGCATTCAAACACCTTGGATTCTTAAAGCGATATAAGATATAACTCAGTACATCCGTTTACTTTCGCCTTAATGACTTAATTAGTGATTACAACCTTTTAGTCAGGATTACAACCTATCTTTGCACACCACTCATGTCGACTCCAAACGACAGATTTTTGAGAAACTTTGCATGACAATTTTATTTAGTCTCAGAGTTTTTGCCAGAAATCTGCTAAAAGGAAGACACCTAAAGAAATTTTCGTTTTATGAGAGATGTCTAAGCTGTCGTATCGAGGATAGATGAAAAAATCTCTACGGAAGTACACAAATAGAGAACCTGATAAGTTCTTATCCCAAAGAGTGGGTGAGTTATGATGCTGGATCCTGCAAGTCGTAATAGCTGGTATGATTATACCTTAAAATAGGGCAGATTGTATAAAGATCTATATAAACGGATCGAAATCAAGCGTTTGGGGGTTATATTAAAATAAAAACAAAACAAATAAAAATAAAAGATGTTTGTGGAATCTTCCAAATCGAAATATCTGTTATTTATTGGAGTTTTAAGGCATTACTGCTCAAGTATTATCAAGTATATACGTATGTAAGCATGTTGTCATTATGCCTATAAGGAGCACAAAATAAAATTTTGCTAGACTTTCGCTTTCGAACAATAATTTTAACAAATTTTTAGACTCAAAAAAATTTTCGCTAGACAAAGTAAGTTAGTATTTAAACAGGCTCTACTATAATGTATTGCAATTAATATTACCAGAGATATTATATATCAGAGCTCTGTAATGATAATTTGTAATGGAACGTTTTACAATAATATGATCGTCAGTAAAATAATGAGTAATGTTACCCATTATGTTGAGTAACAAAAGCAAAAGGAAAGGAATCAAGGAATTAATGACATGCTTTAATATGTACCATCATTCTCTTCAATTCTTCACTGTTTTCATAATAACCATTCGAAAGCCTACTGTAACCCATTCTCATTCTAGCCAGTGCTTTTCTTCTAGAATACTTTTATTATAGTCGCAATGATGTAATGTAATCCCCCTCAAATTTTATAGGGTATCGCTAAAATATCTTCTCCAAGTTTATTGCTCCGACGAACTTCAGACTGTTCGTCGCTGTCAATAATAACAATTAGCTGCCTAGCACTTGATATGCACCCAGGTACTCCTTCCTGAGATGCTTTCATGCCCTAGTTGATTCATACCTATCGTCACAAGATCTACATGTAGTCAACCCTCATTCTAAATAAGTGCACTCTAATTCTATAGTGTCCTGTTCAAAGACCGGTTACCAAACATAGGCCATTACTGGATAGTCTGGTACATGGTCTCATTTCATTAGTATTTACTAACAAAACTTTTAACTGTCTCAAACCTACTTAGTTTGTTATGGCCTGATTGACCTTTCCTCAGATGCTCTCCGTATGAGCGTTCCATGTCAGTTTACTATCCAATGTTATCCCATTTAGATAGTTTTCTTCGTCTTGTAAATAGTACTTCTGTGGTCTTACACAATTGGTGGTTACAACTCTTTAGTCGGGACCTACTTTTACTTTACTTACGCCATTTATGTTGTCTGTGTATGTTGTTATGCATTAGTTGTGGGTCTTACAGTTTAAAGTTGATTACGAACGACAGATTTCTTTGAGGAACTTTCCATGGCAATTTTATTTTACTTGCAAGGTTTTTATCAGAAATCTGCTAAGAAGTACTGGCCGAATAAAATATTTTTTCGTATTTCATTTTTTTCAAAATGTCTGGCCTGGAGTTTGAACAGTGGCCTCACATCTGATAAGCCAACACACTCCATGCTAGACAATGGCCACTACTGCGATCTTCCCCGTGTGTATTCTCAGTCTTACTGCCATGAACCAACGAATTGTAAATTCAAGGCCTCTATAAAAGATGTCGTAGAGAGCATCTTCAAGTTTGAATGTAGCCATCTGGACTATATCACCTGCATATAATTGGCAGTTAGGGACTGCCTCAGATAGTTTTCTCAGCAGTTCATTCACAATAAGGCTATACATTAGTGCGGCAAGGACATCATCCTGTGGGTAGTGCATAGAGCAGCTTTTTTAAAATCAATTGATTTTATTTCTGGTAATGTCCGCGTCTATTTAAAGTGTCTGCTACGCTAGAGATGTTTTTGAATGCTGGAGATGTGTGTGAACGCATGATACGGAAAAAAATCGGACAAATTTTTTTTTTTGTATATTTAAACTGGCATTTAATTATTTGCGTTAAATTGAAAAAACTCCACAAAAAAGAAACCAAAAAATGAAACGGCCTAATGCAAGAAAAGCACAAAAATAAAAAGTAGAAGAACTGCCCACAAAATTGAATGAAAGCCTAGAAAACTGCTGATGCAGCACTTGCTATGATGCAATTGCAATTTTACAGGCAATCGCCATTTGCAATCACAATTGCAAATACGGCCACAATCTCAAACGTTAATGTTTTGGGACAACAAATTAAAAAATCCGTTTTTAAAACAAGCCCAACAAATATACAAAAAAAAATTGGAAAAATTAAAAAAAAAAATTCTGAAAAAACTGCAACAAAATCATGTGATGTTTATGTTTCATTTTGTTTTTATTGTTTGTGTTGCAAGTACAAACTAATTAAAAGTTGTTGTGCTACAATGAAGCAAGCAAGCAAATATTTAAATATTTTAACGTTACGTTTATGCATTTTTAAAATCAATTAAAATTAATTTCAGTTTTTGTTTTTGATTTGCGTATTATTTTTTACAATTTTCGTATAGAAATTACAAATGCTCTCAGCTCTTTTGCTGGGAAAAACAACAAGAAATTCAATGCAAAATAGCAAAGAGCAACAGTGGAGGAAAATTTAAATAAATATTGAGATAGAGGAGAGGAGAGAGCATTAAATTAAATTTAAATATTTTAGCATATCAACATTAAAACATTGTTTTGTAAACAAATTTACAAAGAAACTCACAACCAGCCAACCAACTAGCCATCTACCCAACCAAATGCTGGCTTGGACTTCAAATAACATGCCACGAAATGCTCTGACCACACATACACGTTCAAAGGTAAGAGAGCAGCAGCATATGCATGCATGCAGGCAGGCAGAAAGGCAGTTAAGTCACTATGAAGGACTATTTGTGTTTCTATTTTCACAAGTTAAACCATGAGGAAAATTTGTATACAAAGAAACGTTTTCCAAATAAAATGTTACATTATATTGAAACAACAACAATAACATCAAAAAAAGTCAAGGAACTATTCATTAAAAAAAATGTAGCACTCATGCACAAAACACTGAACACTTTTCTAGGGTCAGTTAGTTGGAAATTTAAGAGGCCACTTGGTTTTGTAACCCAAAACACAGAACAAGTACGAGCACAAGCACAAGCACAAGCCCTAGTACAAGTTGTTATTCCATGAATGTTTTTTTCCACCAGTTTTTTTCCACCATTTTTTTCTATTCAAAATGACGAGCATTAAACTAAAACATACTAAACCCTACTCATACAAATACACATCAAAATGGGTTCCCTCTCTCTCTCAACCAGCTCTCAACAAAAATGGCTAAAATAGTAAAAAAAAACACAAAATCTGTTAAAATGCTTAAAACACCAGTAATAATCCAATTTATAGGCTAGAATAAGTGGAACAAAAACAACAAAAAATCTGGAAAAAATGCCAAAATATTTAACGTTTTGGGGCAGATGTTGCAGAGAAGTTTGGTGGGAATGGGAATGGTGCTGCACAATATTCATAACGAACTGTTGCAAAATTCAAACGGCATCATGTTACAACTCCACAACTAAATATATGTGGCACTTGAATACCCCCATACATCCGTCTACTAGTGCTTACAGGCATTCTATAAATGCAATACCTCTGCCTCATGGCACGTAAATAATTTTATCATTTCAGGTTTTACCAGTTTGACATTAGACACACACAACACACTACTACAGTGTTCGAATGGCCGGAATATTAAGATAATAGATTTCTTTGAAAATTAAAAATGAAATCAAGAACCTGTGCCATTTCGTGACAAGTGCTCCCGCTTTAGCAGAAATCGTGATACTGCATGTCCAGTCTATCTGTATGCCATACAATAAAACAGGGGCAGTTTAGTGGGAGAAATGCAATATCCATACGAAAGAACAACGATAATAAGTTCTCTTCTTATACAGATCGTTACCAACAAACCTGATGCTCCTTATAAATCGACCGCCAGTTCAACTGAGTCAATGGAAAGCTACACGCTCGATAGCAGATTCGATTCAATAATTCGCTCGGGCAGTTCATTAGCAAAGGAATTACAATCATATCCAATATCCATCGTATTCCGCGAGTCGTATTCTCAGCATTCGTTGACAAGGTCAAGCGTCTAGATGGCATTCGCAATGGTTTTGATTGCCTGTTCAAGTGAATCCGAAAATTTTCAACCATAACCTCCGTCTAAAAATTTTGTGGAGTTCAGGTAGCCTATACCACACCTACTTTGTCCAGAATTATTGAAGCATTTTAAGGGCACTGCCAGACTTAATTGATTTTCTTCTTGATATGATTGGATTTGACAGTTCAATTGGTCTTTATTCTCCTACAGGCAGAATAAAAGGAACATGAACGCACTCCTAATGAATGAAATACATCTCAGCTTGATATTGGATGGATTACGAACTTTTTTGCGAATGAAAGTTTTGGGTTACATAACTGTAAACAAGTTTTTCAATAACGTACTGATGGAGACTGCTGAGGTTAGCCAATTCGATGAAAAAGTCACGCATGTATAAAATTAACACCCACAATATAAGTGGTGTGAGAAACTAGGCCGTAATCCTGACTAAAAGGTTGTAATCACCAATTAAGGAATTACTCAGTATTCGCCGTAGTCTAATAGCTTATTAGACGCGGGGTCAGGCATCTTCAACAAAACGAAATCTGAAAAAAATTTCTTCAGCGATTGCCTCTCAAAAGATTTCTGGCGAAAACTCTGAGAGTAAATGAAAATTGCAATGAAAAAGTATCTCAAAAATCTGTCGTTTTGGGTCAACTTGAAACTGCAGGTCCCGCCACTCATGTATAAAATAAACACAAACAACCTCAGTGGTGTGAAAGCTAGTCTAGCTAGTAAAAAATTACCATATTGTTACGTTTTTACCTTTTAAAAATTTTTATAATATGAGCTCGTAGATTTCAAATAAAATAAAAATAAATTTGTGTTCAGTTTTAATTAAAATTCTTTATTATTCGCACAATTCTGTATGCCACTGTTCACAACTTGATGTAACAACAACAATTGCTTTGTTTGTTATTCCTCTGTTTACACCCTTAGCTTAAACAATAACAATTACTCGACAATTGTTCTGCAGATCTTTGTAACGGAAATCTTCAAACCAAGATTACTCTCTTCAAAACTTTTACTAACACTGTTGCCTGCTTTTCCATGCCTTTTATATGGTAACGTAAACAGTCTGATGAATTTTCTTGAAGTCGAATGTAAGTGGCTTCGCCTTCTCGAGATCTCTACAAATGTAAACATCGTTGTTTCATTATTGTTGTTTGTGTATTTTGTTTACATTTATTCTTGTAGTGTTTGTTGGTATATTTTTGTTTACTTGTTTGTTGCTGGTGTTTGTTGTTATATTAAGCAGTACGATAATTGGTAAACTGGTCTGTTAACTGCATTGTTTTGTTTTTTTAGCTTTTGTTTATAATTTTAATGTTAAACGATGTAAAAGCAAAACACCAGTATCTAGATTTTTCCATTTTCGTAACAATATTTGCTCGAAATTTTCTGCCTAACCCATATATTATATATGCTAGCATCCATGATCACCTTTCAAAAAACGATCACGAAAAGTTCTTCTAATACGACAACCATTACCAGCCAATTAAACTTTTAATTGTTCTCACTTTCATGACAAAACCAACAAAACAAAAACAAAAACTTTTCAAGCACATAATGGTCTCGTCAACGACTGACTACAACAGCTTCATAACATCATACTTCACAAATAATATTCAAAGTCAAATGCAAAAATAATAGAAAAACAGTTTCCCTTCTATTTGCATTTCCCAAAAACTTGGTGTCAAAAAACATATTCAACTTGTCTAAATGCCACAAAACCAACAACAACAACCACAACAGCAATAATCATGATAAAAAACCGTTTATGTTGAAAGGCAGCAGTTTACAGCACTATAACGAGGCAAATAAAATTCAAACTCAAATGGAGAGAAATTTGTTATTTTATACACATACAGTGAAACAAATTGATAGGAAGAAAAACAACAACAGAAAACTTCTTTGAAAAAAAAAAATAAGAAACAAACTGAACAACAAAATCCACAACCGAACTGAATACTGCAACCTGAGAGACACACACGTTCGTTTATCGACAAAGAAAAGAAGAAATTTGTCCAGGCAATATACAACGACAACAACCAGAACAACAACAAAAGTTTTCCTTTTTCTTTTCGGAGGCAACACCAACATTAATCCACCCAAACTGGCAATGCAGGAAAAATTTACTCCACCAGAGAGAAGGTCCAAACAGACACCACCAGACTCTTGAAAACGAAAAAAAAACGAAATCCCAAAGAAAAACAAAGTGCCACAAATACCCTCACATACATAACACAATGTTATGCCACACATGCTTGCAACAGGAACAAGAATTTCAAAATACCCATGGAAAAAACGAAATGCATGACGCTTGTTCCACTTTCATGTTGTCATACAATAGCATGGCACAGCACAACACAGCACACAGTCACTGTTATTGCCACACAATCATTGTGCTGGCAAAACGAATAACGCGATGGCGTTATTTATCATACACATGCTCATGCACATCGTCATCATCGTCAGCCATCATCCATCTGTGTGGCCATAATAGCGCGCCAAACTCTGTGCGCTTTGTTTTGCAATTGAATTGAAAAATTTTCCTTTCATGGCCGTACATTTGTATATTTCATCTGGGCGCCTAATATTTTTAAGTGCAACACCAACGCCGCCGACACCGTTTGCACAAATGCCGCGCCATATGAGGCAAGTCATGCTCTCAAGTACTCCTCAGCCAGTGTAAAACACAACGCCAGAATTATTTTTTTCTTTTTCAATTGCAAAACAACACCAACAACAACAAAAAATAAGAAGAACAAAACCTGGTGCAAAGTTTGTGTCTTCTTTTATTTTTAGAATCCAAACACAACGACATTCGGCCATGGCCAAAAAGAAACTGCAACAAAGCAAGGACGAATTTTTCTGTGTGTGGCCAAAACCAATGAAAATCAAAAAAAAAAACGGCAACAGCATATTTTTCATTTGAAGTACTTTGGCTTTTTGAAGAATTTTTTTTTCGATTTTTTTTCCAGAAAAAATTTTTTTCATCCTTTCGTTGATTTTTTTTGGAAAATAAAACGCACAAGAAAATCGTTTGTTTTTCTTGCGACTCTTTTTCGTTTGCTGTTGTTGTTGTTGTTAAAAAGTTTTGTGAAAAACAGAAAATATTTCAATGAAGCTGGGCTCATTGAACAAAAAACAAATGCTTCTGTGATGTAACAAAGAGGTGTAAGAACTCGTATTGTGTTAAGTGCTTCGAAAATTGTTTCCTTTTTGTGCTAAAAACCATCAAAAATGAACGAAAAAATATTTTTTTTTTCTGCAAATAAGAAAATAGAAAAAAAAATGCAGCACAACGATTGACATTGAAGTTAGTTTTTTATTAGAAATTTTCGTTTCCATCGACAATAGACTTGTTGAACGACATTTGCCATATTCGAATAGCTTCGGGCAATATTTGACGAGTTTTAAAAATTTTATTTTTCACAATAAAATCACTTTAAATGAATATTAACAAGCGAAAACCAAATTATTAATCATGAATGAAATAAGAAAAAAATTTTATTGCAAGTTTTGTAACATATTCTTGGGAAATTTGTATGTTTACTGTGACTGGTCTTGAGAAAAATTTTTCACACTAGAATTCCAAGCGGGAAAAACTGATTTTCTACTATGATCAGCTCCAGGTAAATTCACACAGAGGTCTCTAAACTTAAGAGTAAAGTAGGCTGCGAAATGTTTTTCAGAAGGACTTCATCTTAGAATATTCCTTCTCCTCCTCAACTACTGAGGTATGCTTCAGCCCGAGGTAAAATCCTACATGTTACACGTCTATTCACTCTGATAACCAAGCTGTAATTAAAATTCTTTTAGATGTAAACTTGATCCGCTCACTGAGCAGTTTTGTATCGACTTAATATAGATTTCTAGCCACAGCGATATCCGGAATAATTACGTAGCTGGTGATCTTGCCACAACATGCACACTCTTGCCGAAAACCAAACCTCACATGTACTTACGTACATATGTATTCTCGTTACCTCCGTTATAATGTCCACAAAATTACACAAAAGGTATGAATTATGAATTAGCCGCTGACAAATACTGGGATAAGGTAGAATCTTGCTTGATTATCAGTCTCCTTTGGGCGCAATTTAGATAGAGAGCATACTAATCAATAGGCTTCTGTAATAGGTAAGCATTTCGTTTAACAGCAAAAACCTTATTTAGAGGTTATAGATCGATTGACGACGAATAAAATATCGTCTACTTTATTTGCTAATGTTCGTTTTTCGTTTGACTTCTCTGCCAGACTGATTTGGTTCAACCATTTGCGTCAGCCCAATGAAGATGATTTACAGTTTGATTCAAAGGACGTCATGCTTTAAATGCCAAGTCCGAATGCTGATTGTCAGTTCTGCTTAATTGTCAATAGTTCTCGGTCATTGGCTCATGTAGTCTTACAACAGGCTGTAAGTGCTAATACGAGCCTTGCTTCAACAAATCTGACTCTCCTTCCTAATCTATCCAAACCCAAGCATTTTTTAATGAAAACTTGCTTAGTGTTCACATATTTGGCATTCATTTCCAACGTTATTCAACAATGGAGAAGAACAGTTTACTGATTTCGTCAAATGTTTGTTAGGCTTTCGTGGTGCGATTTGTTAGAAGATCTTCGAGTTGTTGTGATGATGCTATCCAAGAAGCAGAAAGTGATTTACAAAATGGGATTCTCAGTTTTGATTATCAAATGATCAAGAACGGCTTGACATCTGTCCAATCTTTGTTGTCGTATTTCTCATTAGAATAAAGCCAGAGCGGCCATGTACGCCAAAAAATTTTCTGAAACCGTTGAAAACCATATAAAGAGTCATCTATGTTTTTACACAAAACTTTAGGGGCTTAAAACTAGTCTTTTTCTATTTTTATAGGAAACTCCTAATCCCGGAACTGCGAAAGTCAACGTTTAAGAATGTTAGCCATTATTGCGTTTATCAGGTTCTGTATTGTGATTTAAGTGCAGTTTTTGTATTCCACAGGATCATTTAGAGTAGTCACCATCAGTATTGTATGCGTGTTGGGTAATAACCGTTCGAAGTTTGTCATTATGCTGCTCAGCTACGTAGTAATTGTGTTCGCTTAATTTACCCACTGAAATTGAATCGATTTTATCAATAACGTGTCAAGTTTTACTACAAGATGATTCTAACCATCTGGATTAATACTCGAATTATTTCTTCTTAATCTGTCTGTCCATTTTCATGTAACTGTATGGAAAAGTATGGAAAAGTGTAGTTAAAGTTTCGCCTTTGGGTCACTAATTGTAAACCATCTTCACGCCAACATTTTATTTTCTTTATAATGGCTTGCAACAGTTTCTGTTTACTGTCTTCTAAATTTAGTTCTGTAATTACGGCTGCAACATTGTGCACATGTCTTATGGCATTTCCATTCTCAATAGGCACTTAGGTTTGGATCGAGCAGGTTTTCTTCTCAGATCTTCACCGTGGTCTTCTTCTAATTTTTAACTTTTTTAACTGCGAGTAGTACTATATATGACCGCTCTATCTATTTGATAAGGCTGTCCTTCTGTACGATCCAAGATATCAGAAGTTTTTCTGCATTGATTCCACAAGAGAACCCTATAAGTATTATTTACTGTTAAACTAGTAAGAAAAGCTATTTTTTTGATGAAATTCATTCATTCTTTCATTGCTTTCACCTACATCTACAATATTCTTTTGGACTCAAACGGTAGGCCTGGCTGTTCATTATGAAAATCCTTCTCAAGCATAGCTTTGGGAGTTAAGAGTCTCTCTATCCGTTTTCATATTCCATCAAGCATGCATGACGATGACAATCTACTCCTCTCTTGTTTAGGAACACTAATCTTTCAATACTACTACGTATATATGTTCTACTTTCAATAATTGTCGGCTAAATCCCGCCATCTAATCCAAATCGCCGTCTAATTGAGTCCACTTCAACTAGAACAAAAAAACAAACCTACCAAAATATGTTGCAAATAAAAAAAGGGAACATAATCTACGAAAATCATACTTTCATACCAATCCCCCTCTTAGAAAAAAAATAAGACACATTTTTCAAATTTTCAAAGTGTGTCACACAGTCTCAAAAACAAAAACAAACAATCCAACAACAATCATAACAATGAACGCAAGTAAACAAACGCAACAACATACATCGAAAGGTTGTGCTGCCACAACAACAACAATTCATTGACTCAAAATCAACATGTGCATGCATATGCTACTAGTGACTGCCAGTGCTGAACTCCAATTGGTTCAATACAAAAAGAAGCAAGACTTGCCACAACGAAAGCCTGTAGAAAAAAAATGCCGGTCATAGTCGTTTCCTTTCGTTGGGCCAAGCAAAAGAAAAAGAAATCATAACACGAATATCAATACAAATGGAAAAAATAAAGAAAAATATCAGCAACAACAACAACAACAATAAAAAAATACTTGCAAGTAAAACAACAAACAAACAATACAACGAGACCATGGTTATGAACACAATAAAAAAATGTTGCAAAAGTATTTACATTTTATTATTGTTACTACCACATACACACACACATATACGAGTATATGTACTTTCACGAATCAATATACATTTATGCACATGGCACATGCATACCGAATACAACTTCGTCAACAAGAGGACAAAAGGACGAGTAAGAGTCGTTTGTGAAAAAAAGAAAAACTTCTACAATAAACTCCTCCATACTTGTGAGCACTCGAAAATGCAAAAGGAAAACGGAAACATTCAAAGTGTGAGAGAGAGAGAAAGAGAGTAACTTCGCTTAACAAAAAAAAAAAAGTGCAATTAGTGACCATGTGTATACGCACGAGTGTCTGGCTGCATGTGTGAGTTTATTTACACATGAATATGAATTAAAATGTGACACACATTCCATACAACACAATGTGAAAAACGAATCCAACAACTTGAAAATACTCACACACTCATATACTCATGCAAATGTAAACATTTAGGTGAAACTGTGCATGTATGTATGTATGTGTTTGAGGAAAATAAAATATCGAAAGGAATTTTGTGAGCAACACAAAAGAAACAAAAGAAATCAACAATAATATTGCTGTTGTAGAAAAACGTGATGCACTCATACTCATATCCTATTAACCGGCACATTGAGCACAACAACAAGAGTAAAGTGAGTCACAAAAAAAAACAGAAAAAGAGTAACCAATACGAGTTTCTATCATCAACACCATCATCGTATGGAGTATTTACTTTTGATCGGAAAGAGTCTATTCAATGTCAATGCAAAAAAGAAAACTGAGAAGAAGAAAAAGAATTGCAATGCAGTGTGGGGGTATTGCTTGGCATAAAAAATTGTGAATTTTTTAAGGATGAAATGAATGCCATGATTTTCTTTTGCTTTTTTCAAATAACAGTAAAAAGGCTTTATTAAATGGGACTCTTAATTCAGCTGTAACAGAACAAAACAAGTGATACGAAGTGTAGCAAAAAGGCATCCACTATTTTTGAATAAGTGACAATAATGATCTGTATTCATACATGCCAAGTGGGTTTAGCAAAGGTTAGGTTTTATCCTTAAAAACAACTTGTTTAACTTTTTTTACTGCTTAGCTCAGTAACGTTTGAGTAAGTTTTCGAAAATTTTTACGAATTAAGATGTTTTCGATACCTTTCGGTACAAGATGAAATCAATGTAGGCGTTCCACACATATCTGTCTATATGTACCTACAAATCGCTTTTCTATAGTCACACACGTAATCCTCAACTACACTATCAGCAATTGAATCTATTTTGTAGAGAGCTATGCTAATAATCATACATAGTATGTACATACCAGAGATCAGCAATGAATCGTTTTTTCGCTACTCATAAGTACTCATGAAATTTTGAGTATGAATGAGTCAACAGTATTGAAATTCAACTACTCTGATTCATTCGTACTTGCTACAACATTTATTTATAAGTACATATTGCAATGAGTATGAGTACAATGTTGACATCAATAATCATAAGAATCAATCAATAATCATAACATTCGAAATATGTTTGATTCATACGCCTACTCATTCAGATTCATAAATTTAGATAAATACTTTTAATACTCATAAATGATTCGAGTGATTCGAATCATTCATCAAAATTTACAGTCTTAGTTGTTGTTGCATTTACAAACAAAGAAGAAAGAAAAGACAAAGACAGCAAGCAAAGCAAACACACAACCTTCTAGTGAGTATTGTGGTGTTCGTATGCGAATCATACTTATTTTGTGCTTCGTGTATATGTTGAGTCATGGAGAGTCGAAATCAACAACATCATGCGTATTGTTAAGTATGAGTACGATGAGTGCTTCAAACTTTGAATATGAGTACTATGAGTATGATATTAAAATAAGTATGAATGCTTATAAGTATCAGAAATTATGAGATTGATTCGAATCTACTCATCTTTTTGAATACTCACTGCTGATCTCTGGTATGTATACTTAAGAGGACTTAAACAACAGTTTTCAAGTCGATTATCGCAATGGAAAATATTTTGATTGCGATACCGGTAAAGCGATTTTCTATAAAATCTCAAACCTTACTTTTTGTTGAATTCTATAAAGGTTTTATGGCGTTTCATAAGTACCTATTTATTATTGAATGAACATAGTTTTTCCCTTAATGGCATCATTATATTAATACCTTAAGAAAATGACCTCAAGCATACAGCTCATCAGAAACTATCATGCAATCATCATTACGGACATAAAACGAATAAAACGAATGAAACCCATTTACATTTTCAATCAGTCCATATGGAAAATAATAATGAAACACACATTTAGAGGCTTAAGAATTTCAACATTTGGCCAAAAGCACACAACGAAAGAAATCACTTGGAATTATTTATGGAATGCCAACACTAGCAGAGTGCAAATCTAAGAAAGTCATACAATATGAAAATGAGATGAACAACAAGAGAGAGAGAAAAAAAGGAAAATTCCCTTATTTGCCATTGAATATACATTTGCAATTTGTATACAGACACATACACACCTCACCACACATACACACATGTGTGTTGTTGCAAATGTATTCTATTATCTAAACATATCCTAACAAATCCTTTTTATGACCCAAACATTACATTTTCTCAACAATTCGTTTTGAGCCAAAATAATACCGCATGTAACATAAAGATTTCATTCCAATGCCATGTTGAAACATTATCATATACTCTCTGTTTAAGTGTAAGTGTCAGAGTAAATGAATATGTATGTGTGTATGCGTGTTATTACAACAAATATCAGCAATAGTAGGTAACATCATCATCATCAAACATTGGCACGCATCATAAGTGTGTTCAATTACCTGTTACAGCCGTTAGATGAATTTCTATGGCCGGAACATGAGCCGCCAACATCATTTACTAGCTGTTGGTTGTAACATTTGCTGTTTGCCCCGGGATTTTTTTTATTTTGCTCGTTGATAGTATCGTAAAGATAAAACAAGTGTTGAATAGGTTCATTCCTTTCCACATTCGTATGAATATTATATGAAAAAAGGCATTTGTGCTGGCACAGTGGTATAGAAATGATAATATTTTGTTACGAAAATGAAAAACCAAGACACTGGTGTTTTGCTTTTACATCCCTTAACATTAAAATTCTAAACAAAAGCTACAAAAACAAAACAATGTAGTAAAAAAACCTGTTTACAAGTCATCGTATTGCTTAATATAACAACAAACACCAGCACAAAAAATGGTAAACAAGTAAACAAATATGCACCAACAATACTACAAGAATAAATTTAAACAAAATACGCAAACAACACTACAATAAAAAATATAAACAAAGACATTTATAGAGATTTCGAGAAGGCAAAGTCATTAACATTGGCCTTCAAGAACATTCATCAGACGGTTTACTCTGCAAAGCAAAGCAGGCGACACGGTAGGTGAATTTCAGTCAGTCTTGTGTGAACACGAAGTGTGTTTGAAGAGAGTAATCGTGGTTTGAAGATCTGTCGAACAAATTGACTAGTAATTGTTATTGTTTACGCAAAAGAGTGGAAAGAGGAATAACAAACAAAGCAATTGTTGCTATTTACATTAAGTTGTGAACAGTGGCACACGGAATTGTGCGAATAATAAAGAATTTTAATTAAAACTAAACAAAAATTTATTTTTATTTTATTTGCAATCTACGTGCTGATATTTTAAATTTTTTTAAAAAATAGAAACGTAGCAATGTATACATGTTGTATTTAGAAGTGATGGCCAAAGCACAACCATCGCAATAGTTCTATTCACAAATATGCGAATTTCAGTTAAGCCTTGTGTTGATCCCATGAGCCTAAAGTGGTTTACGAAAGGATCAAAAACGGACACAGACGTTTGGATGGGAAATTTGAACCCATTATTTGGATGTCAACAACAGTGAAGATCCATGGCCAAGTGACTTTCAAGCTGAGATTCATGCAATTTGCATGTGCTCTGAGAAATAATCAGTTCGGCTTTGAATGTCCGAAAAAATCAAATACCTCGAGAACCTGGAATATGACAATGATATATGATTCCTGAGCCAAATTTCAAGGCATCTACAAGTTGTTTATTTCCAACTATTTCAGCAGCATGATGACGAAGATTTTAAAAAGTGTATTACTGAGACAAAAATTCTGCATACTCTGATCATTGTTGCGATTCATTGTTGCAAAACGCAATGTCGCTGTAATCCGCGGTTCAAACCCCAGTTGAGACATCAAAACGAAAATATAAAAAAGTATTTCTTCGGCGACTTCTTCTCAGTAGAATTTTGGCAAAAACTCTGAGAGTAAATAAAAAATGGCCATGAAAAGTTTCTCAAAGATCTGTCATTCGGAGTCGACTTTAAACTGTAGGTCTCGCCAGTCATGTATAAAATTAACACACACAATATAAGTGGTGTAAGAAACTAGATCGTAATCCTGACTGAAAGATTATAATGACCAATTATGTATGTATGCATGCATGAGGACAAAAGGCAACCATGGACAAATAGCTAAATTTTTTTAAAGCTTAGATTTATGCGATCTAAGTGTACTCCGGGAAAAGCCTATGGAGTGAGAAAATGAGCTCGGCTTGAATGGCAGAAAACATTAAACTTATCGTAGACGATGTAAGAGTATACTACTCTGGAATTGAAGGATAATAAATGAAGATCTCCTTTAAGCTGAACTCACCACCTGTTGAAGTGCTTTAAGGTAATCTAAGTAACTAATAAAGAAACTTGGGGTTCTATTAAGGCTGTGCATAAACTTCCATTGAAATGATTGGTCTTAACTTTCTCAATGAAAGTTCTTCTGGTGAAAATAAAGCAGTTTCGTTACGCGAGCAGACATCACTTCTTTTCTGTCACCAGTGATCAAATAATAAGGCATCAGGAAAGAGCTTTTAGACCTCTTTGGCAGAACTTGTAGCACTTATAAGCTCAATCAATGCGTTTCAATTCCTCTTTTTTAATTCTGAATGACTATAGAGTTTTTGTGACCACTCTCTCGTTTCTTGGGCTCATTTTTAGGTACATATTGTACCAGACGCTGTAATGATTTTGTAGATAGAATGCCTGGCACTAAAAGACTTTTCGACGGGGTTTTGTGACGTGTATACTATTTGGTTAGTTTATTTAATCAACATCAGCTTTCCTGCTTGAAAGCAATGTTGTTTACTAAGATTAGATTCCATCTGGTGTGTAAGTGCTTTTGAGATGGCTGCTTTCGATGATCCAAAATGATCCTGCTGCTTATTACAGCTTAATACTGTCACTGTAGTAATTTAGTTTCCGAAGATAACGAAACCCGCTCCTGTATATTTAAGACCACTTATAACCACTTTCAGTCTTCTAAAAACCATCGATCTACCAGAAATTGATGCAGGCTATAAACCGCTTATTGGCTTGAAATGGATTGTGAAGAGCAAGATTTGTCCACTGGGGCAGTAGACACATTTCCATTTCCCAGACAGGGTGACAGTGAGGTCAGTGGTGTTGTGCTAATTTTTTTTACCGGAACGCGTATATATAATTATATAGACAAGGCCGATCCTGGGTAGACGGCCGCTCTGAGCGGTCTCATGTCCCAAATTTAACGACGGGGGTGATTTTCCATGATAATCTTGGCGGGGTCCTTTTTTTGGTCTCATGTCCCAAATTTGACGACGGGGGGAGGGAGATTTCCCCCAATTTTCACCCATCACGGTCGAAAGGGTTAAAAAATGGTTTTAAATACTCAAATTCTTAAGTAGTTCGGGATCGAGTTCACGTATTTGTTTCGGTTCAGCAGAAAAAAACGTTCCGGACTCCGGTTCACGGTTCGGAAAAACAAGCCGGTTCGTTCCGGTTTTTGTTCCGGTTCGGGTTCGGTTCAAACCCTTGTTTATAAAAAATACATATAAAAATTCGTCAAAAATTAGAAAAAAAAATCAGCAATTCTTTTTAATTTTTTTTTCAAAACGTCAGCCAATTCTCGTTATCAGAAATCATTTTTAGTTCCGGAACGCGTTCCTGTCCAAAAATTAAGTACCGAAACGACGTTCCGGAGCGTTCCGGCTCGACAACACCACTGAGTGAGATCTTAGTTCACAGTTAGTTTCAACTGCTCTAACACGGGTGACTATGCTCTTAGTGACTGGATCACTATCCCGCCAATTCTGATCTACATCGACATGCATTTCGCAACAAGAAGGGCATCAATAGGCACCAAAAATAATAACAAATCCAAACCACAAATAATACATTTCAGGCCACCGTGTATTACCTAAACTCCTCGAATGCCTTAATGGCACACATGCAGCATAAAATTCTATATCAACGTGTGTACTTGTATGCCTACATACCTACACATTACCTATTGATATAGTATTTTCTGATAATGTGTGTGTGTCCGTAGCAGTAGTAGTAGATTGTAGTAGAGTGATATGGTGTCGAGTTAATATAGCGAAAGCACTACAAAAAAAAAAAAAAATTCACGCGTATGTCAGAGTAACTGAACTGAATGCCTCTAAAAACCTTTACAATGATGCTGGTAATGGTTGATGGCGATGCCGATGCCGATGGCGATGGTTTTAGTGTTTCGTTAGTTAGTTTGGGTAAGAACTGTATGGAGTGGAGTGAAATGGAGTGGAGTTATTTGTGAAATCATTTCTTTCAATGTTTTTGAATATTTTAGAAGATTTTAAGCGATGCGTGTGTATTATTTTCTTTCGTACGTTATCCTTTAGATTTGTATTTTAGAATTCATTGTAGATGAGGTAAATACGTACATACATATGTATGTAGCAATGTGAAGTGCGTGTGTTAAACAGAAAAAATGTTTGCGTTGGCACGCATTTGTTATAAACATAAATGAGCTTAGAAATGAACCCCTGCAGGCTAAGTCATTCTCTACACAGATATGCGTTTGTTTATTCATATTCTTCTTCTTATACTTATTGATGGTAATATGTATATGTATATGCATGTATGCATGTATGTATGTGTATAAGACACTAACACACACTAACACTTTCAATTTAACTATTTCTCATCTACTTTTTGGCACATTTAACGATTTAACGTGTTGGAATATTCACAAAACAACAGCAGGGATTTACAAAGAGATACGTTGATGCGAAATACAATGTTTTTTTCGTTGTTTTCATATTTTATTTAATACATGAAATGTTTTATCTTATAGAATGGCGGAGCGAGGAAGCAGGGGCAGAATATACAATCGAGAACATTATACAAATGATATGACATTAGTTAGATAAGCGTAAGTGCAAATTGGCTTACAAATCGGGATTTGTTTGTTTATTTCTTTGGTTGGGTTTTTATTCTCTTCATTCACATGAAAAATTTTTTTTTTTTTTTATTGAACATAATATTCTATGTATTCCTCTATGTATGTATTATGTATAGTGTGTACGTACTTATATTCATAAAAGATTCATACTTTCAAATGAGCACATGTGCATTGATTAGAAAATATGAGTTTAAGAACTGATTTCTTTTTTTAATGGCATTGATTTTCCATTTTCTAAGCAAATTTTTTTTATCTTTCCATTTTGCATAATTTTTTTGCCACTTTTTCATACATAAGTACTGTTTCAAGCATAGACTGCTAAGAAGCTGCCTCTATTCTTAAAGCAACACATACCGCGTACTTAGCATACTGTATAGTTTCGCAGTGTGTTCTATCTATTGTCTCTTAGTAGTCCTCACATGGACAATGCTCGCGTAAAGAACTTACGGATTTCCTTTGATATTCTCAGTGCTTCAATGCATCTCGCCAATAATGCATACTTCTGACATGTGTTGCTCATTTCCATTCAGCATAATGCAGACGATCTGAAATCTGAACCTGATATGTGGATTTCAACAACCATGGACAAATGGCACAAATGGCTGTCGAGTTTAGAATCATGCAATTTAAATGTGCGCTGAGAAATAATGAATTCGGCTTTGAGTGTTCAGAAATATCAAATTCCTCGTGAACCTGGAATATGAAGCCTCTCCTGAGCCAAATTTCAAGGCATCCATAAATCATTTACATACATAAATGCATAATTGGTCATTACAACCCTTTTGTAAGGATTACGACCTAGCTTCTACCACCACTGATGTTGATGTTTTATACATGAAGTCGATTCCGAACGACAGAGTTTCTGAGGAAGTCGCCGAAGAAATATTTTTTCATATTTTCGTTTTGATGACTGACCTGGGATTTGAACCATGGCCTTACGTCTAATAATCCAACACACTATCCACTAGACTACGGCGATTGCATTCCATTTCATGCAATCTTAGCGAAACTGCGGACATTTGTCTCTCATTGTCAGTTCAGAAGTTTCGCCTTTATTCTAGCATCAGGGTCGTGAAATTTCACGCCCAGCTTTCACAGTAGCTTCAGTAATTACCATATATACTCAAGAATTGCATTGGATTACAGATAACCTTACCCTAACTTCTATTAACGCATCTTAAAATATCTGATTATAGGTCCATTTTCTTTTAATGGGTTTTTTTCGTTATGAGATTTTTTGCCCTGTCGCATATCATTGTACATAATTACTTTATCAAGCATTTTAACCCTTTAGTCAGGATTACAACCTAGCTTCCCACACCACCCACGTTGTGTTTGTTAATTTTATCCGAGAGTAACGGCACTTCTGATCGAGAGACAGATTTTTGAAAAACTTTTCATTGAAATTTTAATTACTTTCAGAGTTTTTGCTAGAAGACTGCTAAGAGGAATCCTCCGTCGTTTTGTTCGAGATATCTGATTGGGATTTTGAAACACAGGCTCTCGCCTAATAAAACAATACGCACCCTACTAGACTACGGACTTCTGGACTTTCTTTTCATTATTCCTGTTACAGAGAAGTCCCTTTCAAATACATGGCGCATTATTAGCTACACGCCTTTACGTAGCTTCTTTAAAGAATCGATAGAAGTATATTGTAGGACTCCTGCCCTTACTGGTAAAGCAGTTAGAGCAGTAATTCTTCGTTCGTTATCCTTGGCAGTAAAAGCCTTTTGTTTTGGTTAGGTCATCCTCCCTTTGACATGATTCACAACAATAAATTTAAAACTTTTGTTGGATGCCGGCAAGCCAGGTCCCTGAAACACGTCCTTAGTGATGTGCTTCTATATTTTTAAGCTCTTCGATGTCTTTAAAGATTCTTCCAAGGCGATACAATAAAATTTTTGTATTTAAAAAGGCTTCATCCTGGTTTGTATTTTTTTCTGTCCAACGCTTCTGATTGCCTGATTACAATATATTGTATCGGAATAGGAAAATAGATTGTGAAAGAGAAAATTGAAGTGTAGAATATGTTTATCTTTTAAATGACAGGAAAGACTTTTGCGGGAACAGCATTTCACATAAGGATAGTCCGGCTATAAAACGAATTCTCTCTACGAAAACGAAAAGAATCTAGATACTGGTGTTTTGCTTTTACAGCGCTTAACATTAAAATTATAAACAAAAATACAACAAACACCAGCATATAAAAATGGTAAACAAGTATACAAAAATACAACAACAAACACTATAAGAATAAATGTAAACAAAATACACAAACAATAATAATGAAACATACACATACATAATTGGTCATTACAACCCTTCAGTCAGGATTACGACCTAGCTTCACACACCACTTATGTTGTGTGCGTTAATTTTATACATGAATGGCGGGACCTACAGTTTAAAGTCGACTCCGAACGACAGTTTTTTGAGAAGCTTTTCATGGCAATTTTATTTACTCTCAGAGTTTTTGCCAGAAATCTGCTGAGAGGAAGTCGCCGAAGAAATATTTTCATAATTTCGTTTTGATGTCTGACCTGGGATTCGAACTCGGGCCTTCAGTCTAATAAGCCAACGCACTACCTACTAGACTACGGCGACGGATGAAACAACGATGTTTAAATTTATAGAGATTTCGAGAAAACGAAGCCACGAACATTCGCCTTCAAGAACATTCATCAGACTTTTTACTTTGCCATATAAAAGGCAAGGCATAGTAGGCGAGTGAGTTAGTAAAGTTCAGTCAGCCTTGTGTGAAGGCGGGATGTGTTCGAAGAGAGTAATCGTGCTTTGAAGATATCCGTTAAACGACCTATCGAACATTTGTCTAGCAACTGTGTAAACAGAAGAATAACAAACAAAGCAATTGTTATTGTTTACATAAAGTTGTGAACAGTGGCACACAGAATTGTTCGAATAATAAAGAATTTTAATTAAAACTAAACACAAATTTATTTTTACTTTATTTAGAATCTACGAACTCATGTTCTAAACGTTTTTAAAAGTTAAAAACGTAACAATATTAAATTTAAGAAATCCTTTTAGAAATAGAACAGAATTTTGAGCTACCAGAGAACTGAGTCTGTACTGTACTGTCTACTAAAATCAATATTTTTTTAGGCGTATGTGAATATTAATACGTGCTGCGTTTTAAACAGTGATTTCTATCAGTGTATCTATTTACGATCAGTTCCCATTCCAAAATTTTAAAATCTAAAGTATACTTTAAGACATACAAAATGTATAGATCAGATATAAAGCTTAACTATGTTCCTCTCTTAAACGCTAATTTGAAAAAGCTTTCGACTAAAAACTAAAAACTAAGAGAATAAAAATGATATTCACAGACAAAAGAGTAAAAATAAGAGAATAGTTTTTAAAGTGGTGAAAAGTTTTATTTTTTAAGCTTTCATCTCCATGTTCTCTTACACAAATACTATACATTATCTAAAAGGGAGAGAGAGAGTGAGAGTTAAGAGATCTTTTTTTTAATTTTTGGCAGAGCATTTCTTTGTTTTCATTTTAGATGATCTTTTTTGTTTTATGGAACGGAAAATGCATTTTGTAGTTCAGAGAAAAGAATTTTTAGTTGTTCTGTAATACAAGGTATAGAGAAAGATCGCCTACTTTAACATGGCCATGCATAAATGCACTTAAAGTGCTACATGAGAAGTTTGCAAAAAATTTTAGAACTGTATTCATAAATTTTTGTTGTTGTTTCAAAGGCAAACAAGAGAAATTATTACAAGAAATTATTTTTATTACTAAATTTCATACCACATTAGATAGGGCATGTAAACTGTCCATCGAAGTGATGCAATTTAACCCCGTTAGACTTTTTCTTATGGGGTTTCTTAAGTCGCAGGTGTATGCGAGTAAGCCACAAACCACAGCATTCCTCAAAGTCAATATAACCTATGCCATCGGTCAAATTCTGCCTGATTTATACAACTGAGTCACGAAAACAAAGAAAAGAGAGAAACTGTAGTGGACATTTTGAACGATGTTGTTTTCCACACATAATGGCATCAATGGATCTCTAAAACGAATAAAAAAATTTGTTAATATCTCACACACTTTGTTTGATTGCAATTTAACGGTAGGAAGCGCTTGAAGAAAGGCCCGAACCAAAGGCTTTCAATGGTTATTTCTCACCCGGTAGTTACATACATACATAATTGGTCATTACAACCCTTCAGTCAGGATTATTGACCTAGTTTCTATGTTAATTTTATACATAAGTGGCGGGACCTACAGTTTAAAGTCGACTCCGAACGACAGATTTTTTGAGAAACTCTTCATGGCAATTTTATTTACTGTCAGAGTCTTTGCCTCTGGTGAGGAAATCGCCGAAGAAATACTTTTTGTATTTTGTTTTGATGTCTGGCCTGGGGCTCAAACCCTGGCTTTACGTCTAATAAGCCAACACACTACCTACTAGACTACGGCAACAACTACACCCGGTAGTTACGCAACAAAATAATTGTCTCGTATATGGTTTGGACAGCCCAGAAGTGATTATGGAAAAACCAATGCATTTCGAAAATTTTACTGTGTGATCTGAAGGTGTGAGTGGGACATAATTTTTCGAAATGGAATCTGAAAAAGCTACTGCCTTTAAGGCACTTAGATCGTCGGATTAGCCGGATTTTTTTTTTTGGTCTACAAAGAATTATTGTAAACTGTTTTGAAAAATACTTGGTTTTAAGAAGGCAGTACCGTAAGTTACTCAATTAGATCGATTTTGGCTTCATTGCAATACAAGTTCATAAAAAAGAGTAATTTCTTTACTCCATACGATGACCTTATTATTCACAGCACTTATATCATGTATGGGCCGGTGCCTTAAAATCTATTTTCATTAATGACGGTAGGGTACGCACAATAACAATTTGGTTTATGTTTCACTGTCCTATAGTAGCGAAAGAAGCTAAAGAAGAACCCACACTTTTCTCGCAGAGCACATTCGATTGATCAGCACATCGCAGTACTGTATTGCAGACTAAAATCGCTCTTTAGCCGAAATATCCGTACATAGAATTGTTTTACTATAGAAGTCTTTCCTTTCCACTAATAACATAAATACATAGATTCATACCTAATGTCAACAAATACTACTTCTCTTCATTCCTATAACAGGGGCTATCCCCTGGATGTTGGGCGGTAAATTAAAAACAAATAAATTCGTTTTGGCGTAGTTAATTGGCCACCAAGAGCAGGGGATTTGACAGTATTCAACCTACTTTTTACAGAACTACAGCAAGCAATCATCAGTCTATGGGTGTAATCCCCTAATGTTAAGGAATTTGAAATATAACATTTGTAAACCCATCGCTGTTATGCCATCCAAAATGAAAGAAAAAGTTATCGAAAATTATTTCAAACGTATTAATTGCGTTTCCATTCGGGAAGCGATCAAAAATCTAAGCATTACAATGAAGTATTGTTTAATGTGGTGAATTTGAATTTTAATATCTATTTAGATAAGCGAAGACAAGATTTAAAACTTGGTTTATAAATTTTTTTGTTATCCGTTTAGAACTCCTAAAGGTATTAAAATGTTAACAAACTAACATGGTTAGCTATACATACATATGTACATAATTAGTCATTACAACCCTTCACTCAGTATTACGACCTTGCCTCTCACACCACTTACGGTGTGTGATTTAGTTTTTTTTACATACTATTTGACGGGACCTACAGTTTAAGGTCGACTCCGAATGACATATTCTTAAGAAACTTTTGTTTTAGTCTCAGAGATTTTGTCAGAAATCTGCTGAGAAGAAGTCACACGATGAAATATTTTTTCATATTTCATATTTATGTAGATGTCTGACCTGGGGTTTGAACCTGATGTCTAATAAGCCAACACCCTACACACACACGTTCTACTAGACTACGGCGATCGTAACATGGTTAGCTATACTTCACTAAATTAAGTCTCCAGTACATCTAGAAAAATATTTTTAATTCTTCGATTTTATACTGGAAAAATTGAATTTGATGGCCGGTTTTTTTTATATTGCTTCTTCACATTATAATCCTTATCGTTATTTTATTTCGCCTGATTTTTCGTTTTAAATTTATTTTTGTTGTTATAGTTGTTGCTTTATTATAATAATTAATAACGAATTAATAAGAATTTGCCACTTACCTTAAGACTGCCTGCCAGCCTGCCAACTGTTTCATGAATTTTCCGGTAACATGAATCATTTATTTTTTTTCTTATTATTACACACAAAGAGTTACGATTACTTTTTTCCTTTTTCTACGTTTCTTTTCTTATTTTCTCTGCCATGAAACTGAAAATCAAAAAAAAAGGAAAAAATAAAGAAAATGAAAACAAACATGAATGGACCAGAAAAAAAATAGAATCACACAAGTAAACAAAAACAGGAGCAGAATGGAAAAAATTTTTGTTTTTGAAAAAAGAAAAAACAATTTCAGCACAAGTTTTTCTTTTTGGAGAAAAAATACAAAAAAAAAAAATTGAAAATGAAAAAGAAAAAGAAAACACATGGAGAAATACAACAACAATTGGGTTTATTTGCAGACTGCACACGCAGTAGCCCACTTGAAAACAAAAAAACCGGAGGAAAAGTTGGAGAAAAATGAAAGAAAACAAAGGCAAAAACGGCAAAAAAATAAACGAAAGAAACTTAAGAATTAAGGGAAAAAATATACACACACAGAGACCACTTTTTCCATACACTCTCATATGATAAAAAATTATCGAAAAAAAAATGGAAAAAAATCTCACATACTCGCACGCACCCGGCTAATACAGTTAAGTTAACAAGACAAAGAAAATTGGAGAAAATTTTGTTGCCTTTGTTAAGATAGAAAAAAAAAGAAAAGAAATCGAAGGAAAAAAATCATTTTTATTTTTGGCAAAAATTAAAAAGGAAAACATCCAAGAAAAACGAAAAAATTTGGGTGGAAAAAAAATTATTGGAACCAAAGAAAAAAAGGAGAGAAATTTCTACAACAAATAAACGAAATAAAGTGTTCATTGAAAAAGAGAGCGAAATACAAACACACACACACATACCTACACACTCTGTTAAGAGGAACAAAAAGGACGAATTTTTTTTCGCCAGACTTTCTTATTTTCTTTTAAGAGATGTTTTTGTTCTTGTTTTTTGTTTGGCACGGTCGTCATGGTGGCTTTGGCGGGGTAAATGGTGTGTGAATACTTGTTTTTATTTCTTAACAAAAAAAAAAAAAAAACAAAGGAAACTTTCAGTTTCAGTGGGTTACAAAAAGGAGAATCTTTTACACTGTTTTCAAGGATAATTATCAATGACTCCTTTAAATTTTTTGCTGTAACAAACTTTAGACTGTTGCACGGTGACAGTATGGGCATTTTCATGCCCATCACCTAACATGCATTCAAGCGTTTCCTTCTGGTATGCATTAATACCGCACAGGTTCTAGGCAGAGATCAGCAATGGATCGCTTTTCGCTACTCATAAGCACTCATGAAATTTTGAATAGAAGTGAGTCAACAATATTGAAATTTAACTATGTACTCTGATTCATTCATACTCACTACAACGTTAATTTATAAGTACAGGTTGGAATGAGTAAGTGCACAACGTTGACATCAAACTCATACCATTCGAAATATGTTTGATTCATAAGCCTACTCATTTAGATTCATAACTTTCGAAAAATACTCTTATAATACTTATAAATGATTCGAGTGACTCGTATTTTAGTGTTCGTACCCGACTCAAACTTGTTTTGTGCTTCGTGTTTATGTTGAGTTATGGCGAGTTGAAATCAATAACATCATACGTGTTGTTAAGTATGAATATGATGAGTACTTCAAACTTTGAATCTGAGTTGAGGTTCCATTTGGTTCAAAGCGATCTCCATTCTGAACAATTGTCCTTTTTGTCTGCAAGGCCCTCACTATTGCTATCTCAGGATACTTTTTCATTGTAATTATCAATAAAAGTTTATATTTTCTTTAGGTTAGGTTAGGTTAGAGGACGTGTATTTGTCGACTGAGATAAGTACAATACCCGAAGGTCGAATTGACCCATTGTACAACGTCCCTTTAACTGACTTCTCTTTCACTGAGAAAAACCTTTCAAACTTGACTCCCAACTGCACAGAAAATTTCTGGCATATCAATTGCATGAAAGTTCCTTCTTTGAATTTACAGATTCTGTCCAGAGGATGATTTACCAGAACACGATGCTCCTTTGTAAATCTCGTACTAGTCGTTATAACTCTGGTCCTTACTATCATATGCAACAGACATAAATACCATAGGGCCCTCTGTCGCATTGCCCCGGTTATACCAACGCTTCCTATATCCTTTGCAGCCACCTAACCTCTTAACTCTCCAGAGATGATAGCGTCATCATAGAAAAATTAAGCAACATCCTGAACAGCTGAAAATCGCTTCCAAAAGCCAATCGGAAAAATTCTGAAATTTTTTGCACTTCGAATATCAATCAAACTCGCCTGTGTTCTTGAATTCATGCCGAAGAATCCAAATCATTTCCATCCCGTAGCTAACTAGTGATCTTATGACCTTTTATAGCCTTGACTTGTTTCATTTCCATTAAACAAGTTCTTCTTTTATTAGTCTACAGCCTCGGGTCCTAGGATAATGGAGTTGCCATCTCATGTTAGTTGTTGATGTTATATCTACTTTCTGGATGATTAAGAGCATTTGAATGCATCATTTGGAGCCGCTATGAAGCCTCTTAATATTTGAAAATTTATTACAATCCTCATGAAAAATTGTGTACTTGAGCCAAGCCATGCGCTCTAATTACTACTCTACTCTGCAGTCTGATAAGTATTCCCGAATGATGCAAGTGTCTAAATAATGGGTGAAGGGCAAGTTTACACAGGTGACTGACTACCATTTACTTGGATGTAGCCAGAAATGATTGTCCAAAGATAACGGTCCCAGATCAGGAATTCCCGGGCAATGGTTAGTCTATCCTAATACATCAAGAAAGTAGACAAACACAGCTGCTGTATTACAGAACATGGAGGTTTAGACAGTTGCCCTTCACAAAACTAGGATTTGAAAGCTATAAACTTATGCTACAGAAATTTTCTATGCTACTGAATCAGACATAACATAATAGGCTTCCTATCCTCAGTGGATTCCATAACATGGTTGGATTTAAATCGTATCTTTATGGACCACTGCTCACGATTTTTTTACTGCCAATTTTACAAATGGCAAAGAAGAAGTCACTCCTCAAAGGGTTTCCAAAGGATTTACAAAATCCGCTCTTTTAATACAAGCAAACTACACTTGTCTGTAAAACTTCTCAGAATTTTTGGAAATGGTGTAACCCAATATTTTTTTTTTCTTTCATTCTTTCTTGCGATAAAAAAGAAGAAAATCTCAGAACATCCACTTGGAAAAAAGGAACTGGTAGACAGGGTTTGCCAAAAAAAAAAAATATAAAAAAAGAAACAGAAACACAATCACAATCAGAAAGGAAAGAAAAAATTGCTCTCTTATAAGAAAAACGCACAGAAAAACAGAGTGAAACTGAACCAAAAAAAATTCCTTTTTACAGAAAAGCAAAAGAAAATACTCCGAGTTTTCCGAAACGACCTTGAGAGCCTTTAGATGAAATTGTGTTTTTGCAAAAGAAAAGAAAAAAATGCTTACAGACAATCACGAGAACACAAAAGTAAAGAATTCTGCTTATAAAACAACAATAACAACGACATTAACATGGTCACATGAAGGAGCACCCAACTGTACAGAACAGAAAAAAAGGAAAAAAACTTAAGAATTATAAGTCGTCCTGTTGATTTCTGACACACACAGATAGACTCACATACGCAGTCATGTTATTTAACATATGAACACTCACGCAACCAAACACATGCCGGCTTATGCAGCATATACAGAATTTCATAAAACAGCTGACCTTCTCTCTGTCTGTCTGTTCTGTTCTGTTCTACTGGGCATATTAGGAAAATTTGAATTTCAAACTATTTGAGGTTTTCCCTTATGAGGGTGTGTGTGTTTCAGATTTTTTTCTTTTCTTTTGGTCAGCAACAGGCGTTTAACGAATATTTTCTCTTTTTTCTCTCTTCAATATTTTTTTCTTGTTTTTAATTCCAAAAACAGACAAAACCACCTGTAAGACTTTTCTATTCTATTTGTTGTTGTAACTTGACCCCTCTAACTCTTGACTGACATTTCGGTTATCACCCACTCCCCACCATGCCAGACGTACATATATTTTGTGTTTGATTTATACGCGACATTTGGCACACATGCAAGGAAAAAAAGGTAGGCAGACAGACAAACAGACAGACTATAGCAAAGAGCAAAAGTGAAAAAAAACGAAAAAGAAAAAAAAGAGAAGAAAATTGTCTTGACAGGACCTTAGATGTGAGAGTAATTTGAACAATACTTTGATTATTTTTAGGTTCACTTTTATTCAAGCAGGTACTCAATGCCTTCAGTTATATTTAGACACACAAAACAGGGGGTGACCGATTTTAATTGTAATTGGCCGGTTAATGGAATTACTGTGTGGTGTCTGGCTTTGCATTTAAAAATACCCTAGAAAAGTATTGTTACGAAAATGAAAAATCTAGATACTGGTGTTTTGCTTTTATGTACATCGCTTAACATTAAAATTATAAACAAAAGCTACAAAAACAAAACAATGCAGCGAACAAAACTGTTTACGATTTATCGTACTGTTTAATATAACAACAAACACCAGCATAAATAATGGTATAACAAGTAAATAAAAATACACAAACAACACTACAAGAATAAATGTAAACAACGATGTTTACATTTACAGAGATTTGGAGAAGGCGAAGTCAGGAACGTTCGCCTTCAAGAACATTCATCAGACTGTTTACTTTCCATATAAAATGCAAGGCAAAGCCTTGTCAGTCTTGTGTGAAGACGCGGTGCGTTTCAACAGAGTAATCGTGATTTGAAGATCTCCGTTACAAATATCTGTCTAATAATTGTCTAGTAATCGTTCTTGTTTCTACAAAGGGTGTAAACAGCGGAATAACAAAGAAAAGCAATTTTTGTTGTTTACATCAAGTTGTGAACAGTGGCATACAGAATTGTTCGAATAATAAAGAATTTTAATTAAAACTAATCACAAATTTATTTTTATTTGCAATCTACGAGCTCATATTTTAAACGTTTTTGAAAGGTAGAAACATAACAGTATTATCTATTTTAAGACCGCCACTAAATAAACACCCTTGTAGCTGCTCTAATTCATTATCCATTGAGATATCTTATACAAATAACATGGAATGAGGAAGCGTTATCAACACTTCTATCCAACTAATGATCTAGAGTTCCATTTGAGATAAAGACGGCCTTAAAATTAGTCGACTTCACGCAGAAAGTAGTACAAATTTGGAACAAATTTTCTTTATTTTTCCCTTCATCGCGTACATAATCCAGTGGATCAATTTGGTGGCAACATACGAACGAGTAAAGGAGAATTAATTGGTCCCTGAGTTCGGTTTAGAGGCAACATACATACGAACGAGCCAAAGACAAATATTGGGTTGCACAGTTCGACTGCAGAATAAAGTATTCGCAACACATAGGTATCATCCAAACGAAAATCTAAGCAATAGAAAGATGTGCACAGTTTATCAGTTAAGATGCTACAGAACAATACTATTTTACATTCTGGCCTACGTTAAAGCTTTAGCTTTTATAAAGTATAGTTGAATCAGAGAGGCAGGCGAAATACGGTCATTCTCTACTGGATACTACATCAGGTGAGAATTCACGTCAATGAGCAGCTAAATGACCTTACGAGCAGTGGAGTTTCTGCGCAGCCCATAGAGCCAGAATCATTCGTTGCGAGGTAAAAGTACTTTAAAAGCATACATACACACATACATTCCATACATACAGTCAGGATTACTTATGTTGTGTGGTTTAATTTTTTATACATGAGTGGCGGGACCTACAGTTTAGGACGACAGATTTTTGAGAAACTTTTCATGGAAATTTTATTTGCTCTCAGAGTTTTGGCCAGAAATCTGCTGAGAGGAAGTCACCGAAGAAATATTTTCATATTTTCGTTTTGATGTCTGACCTGAGGTTTAAACCGTGGCCCTACGTATAATAAGCCAACACACTATCTGCTAGACTACGGCGACATCAGTTAACTCTCCAACTTATCTGATGTCTATTTATCCTTGTTTTTCATTCCAATTTCAATTTTTCTTTTCTTATATTTTCATTTCATCCTATCGACTAAAATACAATAACAAGTTTGCACGCTTCTTAGTATTTTCTTTCTTTTGTTTCTTTGGCTCATCAAACATCACACTTCAACAGGTTGACTAGATATGAGGGAGCGAGCATCTATCCATTCATCGTGCAAGAGTGGGTTTGCATGTGTATAAGCCGTTGTGGGCCTTTAAGGAAAATTTAAGTTTTATTTTACTCGACTATTCGTTGATGGACAACAGAATGAAAGAAAGAAAGAAGAAAGAACAATGATTGTGAAATTAGATTGGGGAACATAAAACACATTTAAGGACGTTATTAATCTGCAACATGCAAGATTATATTTTTAACCATTTCCTCCTTCCATTTTTTTATTTTCCTTTGAATCACCCATTTGACGCAAGGTTTTCTAAGGACTATTTGAAGAGAATTTATTGCTGATAAATTAAACATTTTCAAATAAACATTTCTATCATGGCTATTTGGATTTTGGCCATATTAGTTATGGAGATTATAATATAAAAATTTAATGCGCAGGGTGACTGATAATAATTCTTTCAATTCCACAACAAATAATTTATCTAGGAACTTCCCTGAACCCTCTAAAAAAACAACGTGATCAACAAATTTCATTGGTAGGTCAGGCCATCTCTTGAGAAAGTTCCTCACCACTATACCTAATGAAACACAACTCACTATATTGACCACGACCGGCAAAGGAGTTGGCATTCCTGTTATTCTAGGAAAATGATAAGAAGCTGCTGTAGAAGCTTGGTGACAGAAAAAAAAATTGTTTTTATTATGAAATGACTTTAAGAGCTTTGGATAACAGTTGGTGATATTAGCTCCTTTACGTTGACAGCAGCCAACGAATGAGGAATTGATACAGCCGTTTTCTCAGGGGAATTTATCCATATGGTCTACGGAATGCAGTCTGTGCAAGAAGCGGATAAGAACTATTACCATGAAGCCATAATATTAGCGACTTTAGGAGCAGTTTTCAATAGTTAACTTTACTTGGCTCTAGTGTCAAGTGCTGTGTATTCACAACATTTTTCTCTATTGGTTGGGAGAGAACTTTTGCAATGCATCACTGATAATATGACATCCAAGGCCATGAAGTTTCCAAGTTGAGCAATAAAATCCCCTGAAGGATTGGGGAACATTTTATTCGAATTGACTTTTATAGTCAATTGGAATTGGATGGAAGCGCGGATGTAGTCATTGTCTTGGAGATTAGAAAGTTGATACCTTTACTACATTCGATTTTTATTCTATGGATGAGACCTTCGCTTGTCCTAATCCTTCAATCTGCCACCCCTATTAACTTATCATTAAAAAACAGAGAAGAATTGGTCTGTTATTTGACTTGAACGATGGTTAGATGTTTATCAGATCAATATGAGTCCGATAAATTGATATTCCTTTCGGGTTATTGAAGTTTTAGTACACTGACAGTCATCTGGGTATACTCTCATGATGAAAAGGATTTGGAGACAAATCGAAGCATTCTGGATCGATTGCTTAAATAATTGTTTAATGCTTTCCACAGAAAAAAGGAGAGAAAGAATTTAAACGAAAAATCTAGATGCTGGTGTTTTGTTTTTACATCGCTTAACATTAAAATTATAAACAAAAGTTACAAAAACAAAACAATACAGTAAATAAACCTGTTTACAAATTATCGTACTGCTTAACATAACAACAAATACCAGCATAAAAAAATGGTAAAAAAGTACTTAAAAAATACGCCAAGAACACTACAGTAAGAAATGTGAACAACGATGTTTATATTTATAGAGCTTTCGAGAAGGCGAAGTCATGAACGTTCGCCTTCAAAAAAATTCATCAGACTGTTTACTTTGCCATATAAAGGCCTGCCTGATTTAGTGAATTTCAGTCAGACTTATGTGAAGACGAGGTGTGTTCGAAGAGAGTAATCGTGGTTTGAAGATCTACGTTACAAAGATCTGTCGAATAATTGACTAGTAATTATTATTGTGTACGCAAAGGGTATACAGAGGAATAACAGGGAAGAACAATTGTTGTCGTTTACATAAAGTTGTGAACAGTGGCACACAAGAATTGTGCGAATAATAAAGAATTTTAATAAAAACTAAACACAAATTTATTTTTATTTTATTTGCAATCTGCGAGCTCATATTTTAAACGTTTTTAAAAGGTAAAAACGTAACAATATATCTTCCTAGTTTCAATCACGACAATTTTCAACATAATCTCATTTGAATGCGAAGTATGATCTGTAGTCGCCGTAGTCTAGTAGGTAGTGTGTTGGCTTATTAGACGTAAAGCCCGGGTTCGTATCCCAGGTCAGGCATCAAAACGAAATATGAAAACATATTTCTTCGGCGACTGCCTCTCAGCAGATTTCTGGCAAAAACTCTGAGAGTAAATAAAATTGCCATGAAGAGCTTCTCAAAAATCTATGATGGTCTTAGCTTCTTCGAAAGGAAACGTAAACTGTAACTGTCCACCAGATTGCATGTCACACTGTTATTGAAATGCTTTTGAAACAACAATTCGAATGATAAACAACTTTCGAATGTTTCTAGCCATGTGTGATACTGGGATATCGTATATAATTTAAGGTGACTTTAATTACAACAACAACATAAAGAAGAAGAAGTGAAAGAAAAACTTATTTTTCTAAGACCAACAATGCTGAACGTTGCTGGGCATCACATATCTATGAATGTGAATGAATGTATGTATGTACGTATGTTGCCATGACGGTTTCAACACTTGGAACACATGTTTCAAGTCGACTTATTCTACTTATTCGTTCGTCTTCCAGCACATGTTTCCCACCAGGATTTGTATGCGTCAGTCAAAATGTGTTGTTGTTGCAGCGTTTTATTTTTTTTGTCGGTCTTTGTTGTCTGATATGGTGCGTATCCTTGTTGATTACGTTTGTAATGGTGTTGTTGTTATTGAGTTTTGTTGGTTTGATTTTGTTTTTCTTTTTTTTTTCTTTGACAGTCTTTTTGACTCCCTGTTATCCTTCGATTATTTTGTTGTTTTTTTTCTGTTGCTGTTGTTGTTGGTATGTGGCAATGATTATACTTCCTGACCTACCTCCAGTGAAATTGTGTTTATCTTGTTGCTGACTGACAATTTTTGTTTTCAAGAAACAAAACGAAAAAAAAAATTTCAAAAAGAAAAAAATTCGATAAGAACTGGAACACAAGAACAAGAACAACAACAATAACAATTTTTTTAATTTTTATTTCTTTTAATTTTTTTTTTTGTCTGGTTGGGGTGGCTGCTTGGTGGTATGCATAGATGTCGGCTGGGTGGCCCAATGTTCCTTTGGAAAAAAAAATCCCTAAATTTATTTCATTTTTCTAGGAAATATGTTCATTCTCTTGTTATTTGTTTTCTTATTTAAAAAAAAAAAAATAAAAAAAATAATAAGGAATTGATTTTATTTTAAAGTATGTATGCGGGTGTGTGCGCGAAAATCAATGATGGTAGACGGGGGAAATCAGCTGTTGTTGATAAAAGTTTTTTTTTTTTGTAAATTTTACAAAAAAATGTTTGTGTCTGTATCGATTTTTCTCCTGTTTTAATCGGTAAACGTGTACTTGTAACTTCTTTACGTTTTTGTTTAATGGCTTATAAGACATATTGTAAAAATATTTTTAAAGTCATTAACAATACGACACAATCTGGAAAGGAATTACAGAAATTGTGACATGAGTCCATAAGATACAATTATAGAGGATTTGTTAAACTTAGCTTTTGCGTTGAATATTTACCTGTTCAAGCGCTATTTAGTAGCTGTGGCAAGCACTATCTATCACCGTAGCCTAGTAGATAACTCGTTGGCTTGATAGACGTGAGGCCATGGCTCAAATACCAGCCCCAAAACATCTCGAACAAAATGAAATGAAGAAAGAAAAAATATTTCTTCGGTAGCTTCCTCTCCCTGCAGTCTTCTCGCAAAAATCTTGGGAGTAAATAAAATTGCATTGAAAAGTTTCTCAAAAATCTTTCGTTTGAAATCGAACTTAAACTGTAGTTGTCGCCACTCATGTATAGAATTAACACACACAACATGGGTGGTGTGAGAAGCTAGATTGTAAACCAAACTAAAGGGTTGTAACGATCAACTAAATAAGAAAGTAAGTTAATCACTGTCATATCGTATGTATATATTATTTCTTTAAGTCTCTCACTTAAGTGCTGCGTTCTGACAACCTTGTACTCGTCTTTGTTTGTTTTACCAATAAAAATTCAGTTTTTTTTAAGCACTTCCTATACTCGAATTTAAATAAAAATAAGTGTGTGTGAGATATCATTAAAGTTTTTTCTTCGTTTGAAAAACCTCCTGATGCCTTTATGTGGGTAACATAATATCGATCTAATGTTCGCCCCCGGCTTCTCTGGCTTCCGAAATGTCCAATTTTCCACAACTCTGGCTCATAAATCAAACTGAATTTGACTGATGGCCTAGGTCATGTTGTATTTGAAGACCGCTTTGGTTTGCAGTTTATTCGCATGCACCTGGGACCCCACAAGAAAAAGTCTAACAGCGTCAAATTCCAAGATCTCGATGACCAGTTCACATCGCTTCCATGTAACATAATCATGCCCTCAAATCGTTTCTGCAGAGTATTCAAAGTGGCACGATTTGTGCGGCACATAGAGCGCCAACCTGTTGAAACCGCATAGTGTTCGTGTCCAGATAAGGCAATTCAGGCTAGTGCTTGCCGTTAATAGTAACGGCCTGGACAATGTCATTCCCAAAGACTTATAGACCGCCCAGCAAAAAATCCACACCAAACAGTAATTATTTTGAAAGGCATTAAACGCTCTTGGATCTCATGTGAATTGGTATCATTCCCAATTCAAGAATTTTGTTTGTTCACATGCCCATTCATGGAGAAATGGATCTCATCGCTGAGGATGATTTTTCGATGAAACTTATGGTCAATTGTCAACCGCTTCAGAGCCCATTCAACGCACACATGTGGTTGTTTATGGTCATACATTGTAATTGCCAAATAGACTGAATAAATAACACTTACTTAATTGGCCATTGACAACCCGATTAACGGATTTCGGCCTGCCGCAACACATCCTTCCAGGCGCCTCTGCTTCTTGCGCGCCTACGCCAATTGATGAGAGGACTTCCTCGACTTGGTCCTTCCAACGGATACAAGGTCGTCCTCTTCGTCGACTTCCGTAGATCCCCGCATTGTAGCTTGAACTGTTAAGTTTAGAAGTTCCAGTTGGAAAACCATTATAAACACTTGATTGTATTGCTAAAGCCTGATACAATCGATATTCACATGAATTTATTTATTTATTTTTGACCTCCAAAGTAATTCTCGGTTTCTGACTATTTGGTGCCAGTTTCGAATTATCTGAACTGCAAACAAACCACATTATTGGCGTCAACGCACCCGACCGAATATCCGACGGAATACAATTTCGTACCTATTAGGAGCAGCTTTTTCTTTGAGATGGATTACTATTTTTAGTTTGTCAATCTTTCGAAAGAACAATTAAAATGGCAGCAAATAATACATGATTGTCCCACGAAACCTGACTGACTTTAGACAGACTTTTTTATGGCAATTTTTTATTTACTCCCAGAATTTTTGCTAAAAATCTGCTGAGAAGCAGTCGCCGATGAAATATTTTTCCAGATTTCATTTTGTTAGAGATATCTGGTCCACGAGGTTTGAGCCGCGGCCTTACGTCTAATAACCCAATACACTACCCACTGGACTACAGCGACTACTAACATTACTAACATGATGATGCTATAAAACGATTAAAATTAATGCATCAATGCATTATTTGTACCGCGTAAAAGTCTTGTTATGAAAAACAATTCTTATTTGATGACATCAAATTCATCAAATCAACTACAGAGAACAGCTTAAACTTTTGAGGCAAATCTAATGCGATCTCAACTATCTGCTGATATCGTTTGTGTATTCAATTATGAAAAATTCTATTGAGCCGTCAAAAATTAAAATCAAAATTTGTTAATCAGTCTGTCAGTCAAACGTTTAGAGTTTCACTTCACAACAACGATAATGATGCATTCACCCCAAAAAGAGCGGCTTATTTGAAACATGCATTTGAACTGCATCGTGGACAACAACATAAGGATAGAAGTGGAAGGTGTAAGGTGAAGGCCAGAGAAGAGGGCATCAAATTTTTGTGAAAGTAGTGTGTCAAACTAAATCATCATACCATTATTAAGAGCAATACAACATGACTTCAACTACTACGAGTATAAGGTAAGGCCATCAACAGAAACTAAAACCTAAAACCAGTTTTAAAAAGCCAAGCATCATGCATTTACTAAAACGAAAAAAAACAGAATAATTTTGAACTATACTTTCCAAAAAAAAAAACAACAACAAAAATAACAAACATTAGCCCCAGCTGCATAAGACAAGAAACAATCACCAAAAAAACAACAGAAAAATGAACCTAAAATGGTTAAAACAAACGCTACAACCAGATCCATATACAGCAAGTACGAGTATTAAATTGCAACGACCTACATAGAATACGTAGCAGAAGAAGCACAGAAAGAAGCACAGTAGAAGAAGAGAATAAAGTCTGCTTGAAACCATATTGCAACAGCAATAGCAACAAACTATTGTTGTTGCAAGACAACTGACAAACGCCATTTCAAAATTCAATCATCTCCTGATCATCAACTTCATTATCATCGTGTGTCTTGCTTGTAGTTGATGCAACAAACAAATCGTTAGCGAAAGCCTCTATTTCAATAAATGAAACACAACAAAAACAAACAAAAAATATGAAATCAATTCGAATGAAATGCATTTTTAGTTGCTGTTTTTTTTTTTGGCAACAGCCATGAATATACGAGTCCAAGGAAATTTTAAACCATTTCAACTTTAATCAACCGCACCTAAAAAATTAAATATTAACAACAACTGCAATAGCAACAACAAATAAACAAAAAACCTTGTATTATAACAACAACAACCACCACCAACCAACCAACAATCAACAATTTTAAGCTGTTTTTTGCATTTGCAAAAATTTTGCTTAAAATTGCAGCTGAAGTAGAAAATAAAGCAGCAAGAGCAGCAACAACAACAACAAAACATTGACAATTAATGATTATATATAGAGAGAGAGTCGTAGATGATAATGATGATCTTAAGTTTTAAGATGAGTCGATTGCTGCCAACTACCTGTCAGCTTGCAAATCTCCAAAAAACCAATAATTTACTAACGTACATACGTATTGTTACGTTTTTAACTTTTAAAAACGTTTAAAATATGAGCTTGTAGATTTCAAATAAAATAAAAATAAATTTTTGTGTTTAGTTTTAATTAAAATTCTTTATTATTCGTACAATTCTGTGTGCCACTGTTCACAACTTGTTGTAGACAACAACAATTGCTTTGTTTGTTATTCCTCTGTTTACACCCTTTGCATAAACAATAACAATCACTAAACAATTGTTCCACAGATCTTTGTAACAGAGATCTTCAAACCACGATTACTCTCTTCAAACACACCGCATCTTCACACAAGACTAACTGAACTTCACTAACTCACTAGCCTGCTTTACCTTGCCTTTTATATGGCAGAGTAAACGGTCTGATGAATGTTCTTGAAGGCGAATGTTCGTGGCTTCGCCTTCTCGAAATCTCTATAAATTTAAACATCGTTGTTTTATTATTGTTGTTTGTGTATTTTGTTTACATTTATTCTTGTAGTGTTTGTTGTTGCATTTTTGTTTACTTGTTTACCATTTTAATGTTAAGCGATGTCAAAGCTAAACGCCAGTGTCTAGAGTCTAGATTCTTCATTTTCGTAACAGTACGCACAAAACTACCCTAACAAAAAGGGTGTAAGCAACAAAATGTTGACAAATTTTAAATTGGATTTTTATGCACATTTTACAATTGACTACAATCCATCGGGATGTAATGTCAACATCAATTATGCAGCAGATAAGAATTATTGTTGCAACAAATGTTTATGTCAACGAAGCGGTCTTAAATGCTTATTGTAGGCATTTCTCTTCACCTGAACCAAATAAAATTTGTAAAATATAAGATACGGTTCGTAATATGCTGTCGGTGTGGATATGTTGCCCCCGCTTGATATGAATATGCTCCACATGCTGAATATCTCTGAGTTTCACGTTTTGATCACGAACTCTTTCGAACTACCGGCGCCAGTTTGTAGATTTCTTTACGATACTGATATGTAAACCATCCGAAGGATTTTTGTTTAAATTTGGCGAATAGGTCGAGTAAGTTTACATCTTTATTTACAAGCCATGGGATACCTCTTTGGCTGTAGATATGCTACTGAATGCACATGTTGTGTGTGCTAGTCTTTTATACATGAGTGGTGGGACCTTAAACTGTAGTCGACTCCGAACGATAGATTTTTGAGAAACTTTTCATGGCAATTTTATTTGCTCTCAGAGTTTTTTTTTTGCCAGAAATCTGCTGAGAGGAAGTCGCCGAAGAAATATTATTATTCTCAGAAATCTGTCCTTCGGAGTCGACTTTAAACTATAGCGCTCGCCACTCATGTATAAATTTAACACACACAACATGGGTGGTGTGAGAAGCTAGGTTGTAATCTTAACTGAAGGGTTCTAATGACCAATTAATGGGCGTCCTCTGATATCTGAGAATTTGAAATCGACTTTTATTACTCACTATCCATTGTCATCCAATTTTACTTGTGCACACCCTTTAAAATGAAATACAGAAATTGCATTAAGCAGATAATATTTGCTAAATCGGCCAACTTATTGCTATTACTGCTGCTACTGCAATTGCAGTTGTCGTTGTATTTTGTTTTCGTTACACAAACAGCGCACACATTATAAAATCTTATTAGCCAAGTAAAGTAATTCAACCAAAAATACTACAATAAACCTGAAACGCTAATGCAAAAAACAAACAATGATGGGGTTTTTTGCAAAAACAATATTTTTTTTCCTTCACCTTAGTTGCACTCGCATACTTTATCTGAAATATTGACGATAAAAATTTCACTTCAAATGAAATGAAATAAAACGAAAAGAAAGATCGAGAAAAGAGAGTTTCAATAGTTTTGAAAGTTCTTACTGTGTGTGTGTGTGTCTGTCTCACTAGTGTATGATGATGTTGCAAAACTAAAAAACCTAACAAAAGCCACAAACTTGTTTGCACAATCGTTGCAATGCAATGCAACATCAACAATGGCAAGTTATGGTAACTGAAAATATAGAAACGTAATACAATACAAGCGACATACACAGCATAGCTGTAGTAAATGTTGTTTCACAAACTAAACAATCAACATTATGCCACAATATTGTGTGTATCAGAGATCAGCAATGAGTATTCAAAAAGATGAGTAGAATCGAATCACACTCATAATTTATGATACTTATACGCATTCATACTTCATTTAATATCATGGAACCTCTACTCAAATATTCAAAGTTTTAAGTACTCATCATATTCATACTTAACAACACGTATGATGTTATTGTGTTCGACTCCATAACTCAATATATACACGAAGCACAAAATAAGATTGAATCGTGTACGAGCACTAAAATACATACTAGAAGGTTGTGTGTTTGCCCTGCTTGCTGCTCTGTGTTTTTTGCTTATGTGTCTGTTTTTCGAATTGAGTAGGGTTATGAATCAAACATATTTGGAATGGTATGAGTTTGATGTCAACGTTGTATGGATACTCATTTCAATCTGTACTTATAAATCAACGTTGTAATGAGTATGAATGAATCAGAGTTGTGAAGTTAAATTTCAATATTGTTGACTCACTTTTATTCAAAATTTCATGAGTGCTTATGAGTAGCGAAAAAAGGATTCATTGCTGATCTCTCTCTCATAGTCATCAATCAATCTTTTAATGTTATTGTCTTTCAAAGTTCTTTGTTAAATATCTAGTAAAACTAATTCCATGCTACCATATTTAAATCTCTACTGAAATCCTTTCTAAAAAACAAAAAGCTCTAAAAACATTAATATTTCATGCCACCTGTGTCACGTTTTGCTATCTTAATCGTCATGCCTCTTCTTTAAAAATTCTTTACCACACACGTCAGTTATTCAAATTAAACGGGGATAATAAAACTTAAACGCCATTCCATGCCTCTGAACTATTTATTCTCACTGGTATGTTACACACGCATATACACTCAACAAAACAAAATATTAATTAGTTACTGCAACAACAACAACAAGGAGAAAAGCTTACAAACATATTTTCTAAACATGCACGACCGCCCAAAAAACACACACAAACACTCACACATTATTAAGCTTGTCTGTCAACTTTAAGGATTTTTCCTTTACAGTAAAACGATGTGTAAAAAAGGCATTCTACAGTAGGAAGGCATACAGGAACGAAGGATACCACAAAGCCCCCAAGACGTTTAAAGCCTAAGCATTGTGGCGGAAGGGGGGAATATACACAGGAAATCAACCCTAAAAAATTAATTTAACACTTTAGTTGCTAAATTAAAAACAATTTGTTTTTACACAATAAAAAACAAAACAAAAACCAAAAAATAATACAAAATATTTTTGCCAAAAGCCATTTTACTCATATGGGACAGCAGTATGTAAAGGAATGAAATGTTTTTCTTTTTTTTTTTTTGTATAATTAAAACGTGGCAGTCTAATGCAAACTAAATAAAAATTAAAATGAGTCATATTCCTTCGATTATTGATCAAGCTCTTTGGAGATTGATATGAAAAAATTCAATATGAATAGCTTATTTACCTCTGACCTATAGGCAATGTCCTTTGGGGCTATTCAACTAAAAAGTATTGTAAGTAACCCTAGATCCAATACAATTTATTGACTCATTTGTAACTGTCGCCGTAGTCTAGTAGGTAGTGTGTTGGCTTATTAGACGTAAGGCCCGAGTTCAAATCCCAGGTCAGACCATCAAAACGAAAATATAAAAAAATATTTCTTCGGCGACTTCCTCTCAGCAGATTTCTGGCAAAAACTCTGAGAGTAAAATAAAATTGCTATGAAAAGCTTCTCAAAAATCTGTCGTTCGGAGTCGCCACTCATGTTTAAAATTAACGCTCACAACATAAGTGGTGTGAGAAGCTAGGTCGTAATCCTGACTGAAGGGTTGTAATGACCAATTATGTATGTATGTAGGAAAAATACTTCTCGCTATGTGATCCCATCTTTATTATTATCGATTGTAAGGTCCTCAATCTGTACAAAGTGTTGCTATAACGTCTCTTCTGATCCTGTCACCTTGACAAACTGCAGAACAGTGATCAGTAAGAATAACTCCATACCTAGCACTTGTTAAGCATTCAGGTTTTACCTTATGCATTACAAGTTCCATAGAATCTATACCTTGGGCTTGATCCAATCGACACCTAGTTTGAACAGATGTTTTTAAAATCTATAGCACCCAGGTCTGAAAGCTAGATACTAAAGTCAGGTTACTCTTGCATAGTATAATGCTTAATACCAATATGTTGTCATTGTAATTATCCAACAAAAGTTTAGATTTTCTCAAAATCATTTTTCACTTTCATTCAATATATTCCTTTAGATATTATCCTACTATTCAGACAGGCTATGGTTCTGTTACCAACATAAAAACTTTTCTTGCCAATTAACCTGCTCATTGTCATGAATTTGCGCATATGCTGAAATCCAACAGATAAATAATACAATAAATAATAAACTGTATTGCCATGTCTCGTCCTTTGTTGAATTGCACATTTCGTAGTCTAGGCATGCTTGGAAGATAACTGTGAGTTCCCCCATGGGTTTCGAATATTTCACTCTGGGACCGAACTCATCCACATAACACAGAATGGTTTCGTTAATAAAAGTTTATGGAGCATGGCATTGCTGTATACACTTGCGGAATTAAGAGGGACATTTGAGATACTAAGGCAACGATACCCTGTGGTGAATTTCGCTTTTCTTATCATAGTTTTCATAGCGCCGGTCTTCACCATTTTTTATGATCATACCTCATCCAGGAGTGGAATATTCTTCCATTAAAAAGTTATGATAATACAAAGTAGAATACGATCGATTAGTCACTGAGGATATTTGTTTCAGTATTAAAATTAAACTAATACTCTACAAGACATTCATCCTCCCCGTGCTTCTTTATGGTGCAGAGCCATGGACGCTATTAAGTACTGATACAGCAGCCTTGAGTGAAAAGTCCTACGTAAGATCTTCGATTCAGTGCGAGTTGGCAATGATTTCCGCATTCGATCCGACAGTGAGCTGTATGAGCTCCTCAACGACATGGACGTTGTGCAGCTATTTAACATCCAGCGGCTGCGCTGGCTTGACAATGTCGTCCGAACTGAGGAGAATGCTCCGGCGAGACGGGTATTTGATGAGGGGATTTGCGGAAGTCGGCGAAGAGGATGACCTTGTTTGCGTTGGAAGTACCAGATCGAGGAAGGCCTGCCATCGATTGGTGTGATCAACAGGCGTAGGCGCGCAAGAAGTAGAGGCGCCTGGAAGGATGTGTTAAGGCAAGCCGAAATCGGTTAATCGGCTTGTTAATGGCCAGTTAAGTTAAGTAAGTAAGTATTAAAACTAACATCACTTTGTAAATGACATTGAGAAAAGTTCTATGCAGAACGTTCGTGGTTATTTTTGGGATTTGTTCAGGATTATGTGGTACAGACTTGATGCTTTGCTCATCTAATACAATCGCAACTTTTGTGTATGCCACAGCAACTGTCACGTAGAAGTTGTTTTCCGCAGTTGTTTGGGAAACAAAAAAGATTACTATTGCCACAGTTCAAGCTATTTGTCTACTGTTGTTACTTAATTTTTAACTTCCAAACATTTTTAATTTGAATAATTTTTTTGTTTTAACGTAATTAACATAACATTTTTTTTTGATTTTATTAACAAACGAATGCATTCATTTAAATCACTGCACATTCTTATGGCAACAGTAAAAATAACTGTAAGTTTAGAGAAAAAAGAACGGTTCTTATCGTCAACGTTAAGTATTCAAAGCTTAAGTTTCATAACAAGACATAATCATACCCTCAATGTAAATGTCGGTCATTTGAATTGGTTGGCTTGGTCAGTCGGTTGACCGGCTATTTGATGGTCATATTTAAGGACTATTTTTCGTTTTTTTTTCTCTCTCTCTCTCTCTCTTTTTAGCATACATACAGTGTCCGGTTTATTGTTTAGAACAGGAAACATTTAAAATGCCATAAAAAAAGCACCAAGTGAAAGGACATGCCAACACAACAACAAGAAAGAAGTAGCAGGGAACACTAAAAATTTATGTAAACCGGAGGGTGAGATAGTCTTTAGCAAAGAAATTAACATGATTTGTTGCCTTTGGTTAAATATTCAACATACTTGACACACACGTACATACATACGTGTGTATGTGAGTATGTAAGTGAGTGTAGGAAAGAAAAAGGATTACTTATCAAACGTCCCATATCAGTTTAGCCTACAAAAAAGGGACTCTTGGACAGACAAACCATGTAGAATAGGAAATAGGCAGGCAACAGGGACAGACAGATGGACGGACAGACAGACGGATAGACGGACAGATAAGGAGACAAGTTCATAAATGATGATGAAATGATATGTTGACACTATTTAGTTGCACATGAAAATGGGTTAAACTTGTTAAACTCTATTTTGGTTACGCATTTATCGTATGTGAATGGGTTAAAGACATGGGAAATGATAGCAATGATGATGGTGGTGGTGGTTGGCATGGCTGTTTTATATCTAAATGGGATGGTTGGTGGTGGTAGTTATTGAGGTGATGAAATCTAATGCCAAAAAGGTCACAAACAAGCACATGCACGCACTAAACACACATGTTTCCTACATGTACACACATTTTTACATTTGTCTGTCTGCCTATCGGCTTGTCTGTCTGTCCGTATGTGTTTGCGCTGGTGTGAGGTTGTATGTCATGAAAGAGGAAAAGAGTTGTTAGTTTAAGTGATTTTATGATGAATTTTGGGTTAAATTCTCAGGAAAACTTTACAAAATTTTATGAGGGGGAAAATATACAACAAAACAACAAAAACTACAACAACAAAAAGAAAAACAACATAATTAAGCAAAAATATTTCAAGTGTTCTAACGAGTATACGAATGGATTGAGATGGGATGGGATGGGATGGGATGGCATGGAATGGAGTGGGCCTATTAAGTTGTGACTCTTTAATACCCTGACTTTAATGTTCAATGAATGAAGTGTGTGTAGTATGTGGTGTTGATATGGTGGTCGTATGTGATGTGGTTTAGGAGTGAGTCACTCCCTGGCTATACTTCTCTTAAGACGATTTAAGTAATTTGAACTTTTGAACTTTTTCTATTCAAAACTTCAAGTTAATAATGCCGTGTGATGTTAGTGAAATCAAAACAAAATCAAAATGTTGTTAAGTGTGTGTGTAAAATTTTGAAATGATTTTCCATAAAAAAAGGGTTTCGTTTTTTTTTTTGGGGTAGAATAACAAGTTTTTGCTTACGTTGGCATACATATTTATTTTAACAGTCACTGTAATTAAGCAAGTTAACGAGAAGTTTAGTTAATTAATAAGATTTGTTACACTAAGCCCTGCCGTTCGTTTTAGGTGTGAGTGTGAAAATCCTGTTGCTTCAGAGTATGTGGTTTCTAGGCTTTTTATGTTTGCAATGAAATTTAAATTTTCTTTCGCTGACATTATAAATAAGGTTTCTATTGTTTTTAGCTTAAGAAATGAATTCCTGAAAAGGCTTATAAACACTTATAAGTGTTTAAAGTTTTTGCTTATAAACGTGTTAATATGAACGACACTCTATTAAGTATGATTTCTACTTCATATTGTTATTGTTCGTGGTTAAGGTCCTGTATTTAATGACAGGATGTTAAAGGAGTTTCTGTTCAGGCATAAGAATATTTATGTTGAAACTCTCACTTCAAGGGTTTCATTTGTAAATTTGTATTACAATGCGTGCAACTATTGTTGATTCTAGTGAAGCCCCTCCTATAGTGTAAAGGAAGATAACTGCATTAACCCACTAAAAACCAGCAACATTCACTAGGAAGGAAAGGAACTATCACAAATTCTGTATCTTAAATCGAACATCGTTGCAATTATTCTAATGAAACGGAATAACGGAGCATGTTAAACTGGATTCACCCAAGCATTTTGTTCCGAACCTAGTTCAGTTTTTTGAGAATTTGTTCCAAAACGATTCACCCACTTCGAACAATGGTTATTACCGTTTGTTCCGAAACGATGGGTGAATCCAGCTTTACTGACTTAATTAACTAGTCATTACATCTCTTTAGTAAGGATTAGAACCTAGCGTCTCACAGCATTTATGTTGTGTGCGTTAATTTTATACATGAGTGACAGGACCAACAGTTTAAAATCGACTCCGAGTGGCAGATTTTCTTGAGTAACTTTTAATGACAATTTTATTTTACTCTCAAAGTGTTTACCAGAAATCTGCTGTGTCCTCTCAGCCGCAAAAATATTTTCTTCACATTTCGTTTTGTTCGAGATATCTGACCTGGGCTTTGAATCGTGGCCTCACGTCTAATAAGCCAACACACTACCTACTAGGTAACTTCATTAACCCATCAAAATCCGTGTCCTAAGCGGAACAGCGTTGCAATTTTCTAAAGAAGTTACAACCCTTTAGTCAGGATTACAACCTAATCCATAACCTTATCCATAAGTATCAAAACCTACACATTTTCTTGAGAAACTTTTCATCACAATTTTAGAGTTTTAGCCAGAAATTTGCTGAGAGTAAGTCAACGCAGAAATATTTCACATTTCGTTTTGTTCGAGATATTTAACCGGAGACTTGAGCCATGGCCACACGTCTAATAAGTCAATACATTACCTTCTAGACTCCGATGATGTCTGACCTGGGGTTTGAACTGCGCCTGACGTCTAATAAGCCAACACTCTACCTACTCGACTACGGTGACTTCATCTATACGTTTATAGTTATTTAAACAGTGCTTAAGACCGTACAATTGACGCAATCCCTTCAAAAATTATATGCGAGGGTCTCCAACTTTTCAACACATTAAGGAACTTTACCACTGTTACATTGGGCCATAGCTGGTAGACGTACTTCGGATTCGGAATGTTATATGATCTTCGTTGACAGTCAGGCTGACCTAAGGGCCATTGCGTCGGTCTGGTGCAAATCGCGGCTCGTACGCGAGTACAAGAAGTCGTTAAGGACTTTTGGATCAAACCGAATTCGTCTATGCCAGGTTCCGGATCACAGCGGAATACTCGGTAATGAGACGGCAGATGCTCTCGTTAAATTAGGTTCACTTTCAGAGGGCGATATGATAGTTGGTCCTGATCCCCCAATCTGCCACGACCTCATCAACGGATTGGTCAGGGGGGAAGAGCGGAGGCGTTGGGCGAATAGATCGGGTTGTTATGTTTCTAGGTGTCTATGGCCTGCAATAGATAGTGTAAGAACAGATTGGCTGCTGGGCTTGGATAAGGCCAGCTTAAGGTTATTTATTGGATTTATTACAAGGCACTGCGAGATTAGATCGCTGACAAGGACTATTGGAGGGTATGTTGAGATGAAGAGGATTTGAAGGCTATCGAACACCTCCTCTGTAACTATCCAGCCTTTAGTAGATTGAGGACCCTTCAAAGAGGCTTCTTCGAGGGTTTGAATTCTTTATCGAGAGCCGACTTTAACACTCTCCCTAGATTCATTATTAGTTTGAGCTGATTGAGAAGTGCTAGGGCTTCAATAGTGTGGTCGTGCTCTCTTGCGTGTTTTGCTAGTCTGTGTAATTCCTCTGCATCCTCATTCTTCCTTTCCTAATTCCTCTCCTTTTTCCCTATATCCTATTATCTTCTCCCAGTTATGGTAGTTTTACTATATGTATTAAGTCCTATATGGCAACCCTTAAATGTAGTAAAAGTAACCAATTTATAATAAGTAATCATAAGTATGAAGATATGAAAAGATTGCAATAAAAGGTCGACATTCAACATAATATGGTGTCAGGTGTGGGGTTCGAACCCACGCTCCCTCTCGGGAACCAGAGGACTGAACAATGGGTCAGTCGACTGGATCCCCGGGTACTGTACTTGTCTCAATTGGCAAGTACACGTCCTCTAAGCTAAATCTAAACCTACTTTGGGCAGGGACGTTGGGGCCTCCATTATAAGAGGCATGTTTGACCTCCTTTGGCTCAAGGCCATTCTTAGGCCAATGCTTAGGAACTGTATGGAGATTAAATTCTCAGGAAACCATTTGCTTGAAAGGTTTTCTAGAGCAACCGAATTACCAATGTTTCCATGGTCACACATACAGGCAGGAATATTTCATTCGATATCAGTATGTTGCTATAATTGTGAAGTGGGCATACAGTTCTTATAAATACCACATACGGCCCTAATAAACTCTTTTCCATACAGGCTCTTAAGGACTGTAGTAAAATACTTAAAAGATCATTAAATACAGGAATTCCTTTGAATGGTTTCTGGATTAGAATAACAACACCTTAATCTTCATGCTGACAATTTCCCTTTAACGCCCAGGAAATACCACAAAGCAAATGAACACACACACACACTCCGAATATGTTGAAGAAATATTTGAGAAATTTCTCAATTAGAAAAAGGGTCAGAAGGTTAAGAGCAAAGCTCACAACATCCACAACAAAAAAAAAAAACGTCGCAAAAAACAAAAATTGAGGTTTAGAAATCAAACCATAAAGTAAAGGACGAGGACGACCTGCATATGAATTCCAATGGTAAGGTCAGTTGGTATGTTTTTTTTTTTTTTTTTTGACAGAAAGAAATGTGAATAAAAGAAATGAGAAATGAAATGAGAAATGAACAGAACTGAAGAAAAAAAATAACGAGTAAATCAAGAAAAATGTTTTGATTCTGGGAATTTGTTTTTGTTGTTGTTACGGTTGTTGTTGTTGATGATGATGATGGCTTCTTAACTGTATAATATGTGGGTCAAAACGACCAACAAAAAAAAAAAAAAAAACTGAACAAACACTTGTATGCCTACATAAGGGTTCAATTCGAAAAGGAATTTGAAAGGCAAGGCATGGCAAGGCAAGAAGGCAACAACATTATGTTGATGTTGATGGGAGTATCAAAAAAAATTATTTTTTTTTCAAGTTTATTAAAGCCACACACATACATATGTATGTGTGTACATATGAAACACCATTCAAAAGGTGTTAAATTGTATAACAAACAAAGTAAGGCATTTGCGCATGAATATCTTAAGAATATCAACAGCAAACAAATCAATTGGCCTGTTAGAAGAGGCTGTAGGATGCTAAGTTTTTTTTTTCAAGAAATTTAATCAAATTTGACAGGTAATTAATAAGTCAAGCAGATGTCTAAACAGACAAACAGTAAACTATACAGTTTAGATGCCCTTAAACCAGAAGCTATTAGGCGGTAAAGATTTAAAAAAATATTCTGTTTTGGGAGGTAAATAACCTTCACAAAGTAATTTGAAACAATATAAACAACAACTTTTAATAACAGATTTGAAACAAAAACCAGTAGAACTACACACATCTGTAGAGAATTCCTAAACGATGATGTTGTTGATGATGATGAAGATCTCTTAACTGATCCCTTGATGTTCTCATATAACAAAACAAAACAAAACAAATTTCTCTTAAGAACACTTGCATTGCCTTTCACGTTAAGGCTTTAGGGGCTATAAATTCGTCATAGAAGCTGAAAATTAAAAAAAAAAAAAAGAAATCTCCAAAAAATAATGGGCATTGAACCCAAACAAAATTCAGCAACAGAGGCCATACCAGAAACAAAACATACATGAATGTTTCATAATGTAGAAAAATAATATGTTTTCTCTTAGTAAATGTTGTTGTTGTTGTTTCATTTAAAAACAAGCCTAAAAACGTACAGTTTTGTACTGGAACAGCTTTTGAAAACAACAAGTTTTCTTTGGAGTTGAAACACTCGGTATATACAACCAAAAAAAAAAAATTGCATCTAACAATGCGAAATGCGTCTAAAAAGGTATTTTAGGTAAAAGAGAGGGGGGGAAGGCTTTGAAAGTGACACTGAATATGCTTACACACTCGCACAAGCAAGTTTTACAAACACAAAATCAAATTGACGCTTGACGCTGGTGGCTCTGCATATTCTATAGACAGAACTGAACAGAACAGAACTGAACTGCACTGCACTGCTGTGCTGTGCTGTGCTCTGCTATATTGTGTATTTTAATCTGTTCTGTTGAGCTCTCGATTCTATCTACGCTTTCTGTATTCTACTACTACTACGACTACTTGTGGTTTGGAACGTTTGCGAAATGCTTTCATTATCAACGAATTATTGTATATAACAACGAAAGAAATTGAAAAGAAAGAATAGCAAATGATGTAAAATAGAAAGAGCAATAGTCGAAGCACATAAAAGAGAGAAGGAAAGGCCAACGCCTTATAAATTTCTCAAAAAAAAAAAAAAAAAAAAAATTCCCTTTAAAATCCATGTATTTTTAGTTTTTTTGTATCAAAATTAAGCCAAGGAAACAACTTCCCTAACTTTGAAACACACTCTAACCCGGTCTCTCCTCTTGCCTTCTATAACTACTAATCTAAAGAAAGAGAGAGAGCGAGAAAGAGCAAGAGATTTAATGCTTAAACTGCCTAAAATACCACAGCTTTAGCAATTTTTTTTATCCCTTTTTTGCGTTTTAGTTTCTTGCTTTAATCAAATAAAAATAAATAAAATACAACAACAACAACAATAGCAATAAACAAGTTTGATTTACTAAATTTAAAACATCCAACTCACACATGTCGTATGTGTATGCATGTGTACGTGTGTGTCACATTACCAATACTTTTAAACAAAAATTTTTGGCAATTACTCACTTATACACTTGTAGGCAGACCATCCCTCCTCAGCAGCAGCTTTTTACTAAAAAAAAAAACACTCAAAAATAAATTCGTTTTTTTTTTTTTAAAACATCACAGCAGGAGAAATTTAAGTGTGAGTTTACGTTTCTAAAATTAAGAGAGAGAGAGAGGGAGCTATAGTGTTCTCTGAGAACATGTGTTGAGAATTGAAACGAAAGAAATTTGTTTTTAGGTAACCCTGCCCCTTAAAACAATGCAAAAAACCCCTCCCGCAAAAGCACAACCAGTTGTAGGCATAGAGTGCATTGCATACTGTGTGTTGTGCTAAGCGTAGAATAAAAATTCAATTTTTTCTTTGGTTAGCGTTTCAAAAGTATGATAGAATTCTTAAGGAATAATTTATTTAGTTTATAACATTATAAGATGTCTAATATAAATGGGAACTGAATCCCAGTTGCACTGTCAAAAATAGTATTACAGATGGATAGTAACTATTAAAATCAGCTTTTAAAAACTTTTTTATTGAAAAAAAAAAGATTTTTTTTTTTGACAAATTTTTGGTCGCAGATATCACTATGCGACAAAATAAAAAAAATTAAATACACCCGGCTAATGACATAATGTAGGTTATGAGTTTTGTTGAGTAGATCTCAAAAATATTTTTTTTTATGTTTCTCGAACCCTCCATACTTTTTTTATTTGACAAAAACTGGTTTTTTTTTTACCTTACGCACAAATTTCTGGATTACTAAAACACTTCTGACCCGATTTCCAAAATTTAAATCTTGTTAGAAAGGGGAGAGATGGGCCTTTAAAATGGTATACATATATCTATTATGCGACTTAATATGCTATGAGGTTTGATGAGCTAAACTTTGAAAATTCGAATTTTTTTCATATTTGTTCAAGTTTGTCCATTCATAGTAGCAAACTTTAATAAAAAAAAATATAGGATAAGTGATAACATTCTGAAAGTGCATTATCTTGTGAAGAGATTGGCACTTCGGTTGATCACATCAGAATAGTATAACAGTCGTGTTATATTTTTTATATATGTCATCTCATCAAATTAACTTTTAGTTCAAAAACTTTCAGAATTTTTGATGGATCTTGATTGTTTATCACAAAATGTGTGAATTTTACGTTTGCACAACTTCCAGAAGTCGGCTAATATTTGCGTTTTTTGCAAATATTATTATTTCTCTTTGTGCAAACATTGGCCAACTTCTGTTGGTAGATTTCTTCTGCGCAACAGACTTTTGGCAAAAGTTAAAAAAAAATTTTGAAGTCGTCGTAGTCTAGCAGATAGTGTGTCAGCTTATTGGACACAAGGCCTCGGTTCAAAGCCCAAGTTAGACATCTCGAACAAAACGAAATATGAAAAAGTATTTCTTTGGCGACTTCCTCTCCGCAGATTTCTGGCAAAAACTCTGGGTGTTAAAAATAAAAATTGCCACGAAAAGTTTCTCAAAAATTTATCGTTCGGAATCGACTTTAAACTGTAGGTTCCGCCACTCATGGATAAAATTAACACACACACAACATGGGTGATGTAAGAAGCTAAATTTTAAATCTGACTAAAGGCTTGTAATGACCAATTAAGTAAGTATGTAAGTATAACATAAGCATTAATATTACATTGGTGGAGGCTTCGTAAAAATTCTACACTGCATTAATCCTCATATATGGCTTCTAAATTCTGTCACAAATGTTGCAGTTTTTTATTGAAATTATTAAGTCGGGCCACTTTTTCACATTTTTAAATAAACAATCGGATTTACCCCATATTTACCCTGCCTTGTTATTTCTGCTTTGACCACAATTTACAATGGTTCAGTGTGTGTGTGTTCAGTCCGTTTTTTGCCTGGCTCTGTGACACACGTAATCCACATTTTCCAATTTAATCGAAACAGAAATGAATCGATAGTGTTGCACTTCTGTAATGTCTTTTTAAAGTTACTTAAACCGTTAATTCGTGCGCATTGTATCATACTTTTTGTATCGCAGTTTATTCTAGAAGTTGTCTTAAATAATTATGGCCCTGTTTAACTAGATTCTGTCTAATCAAAAAAGTGTCTCAATGGACGAAATCGATGAAATTTAAATTGCGCCTGAATAGCTATACAGTTATCCCATCTGTTTTTAATAATTTACAACGTTTAGTACTTGGGAAATGAAAGCGGTTATTAAACAAGGCCCGAATACTAAATTTTAAGGCAAAATGGAAATCAAAAATGGGACCAAAGTTGTTCACAATTGCCTATAATACTAACAGGACAATAAGCTCTATTGGCCGTTTTCAGCACACATTTGCCATTATCGCTGTAAAACTGGAGGTTGAAGACTGCCGGAACATTTAAATTTACTTCTTCAGGATCGGTTGAGATACAGTTCGCAATAAATTAAGTTTCCCAATTAAAAAGATAGAATAAAAGATGGTACTTTTCGAACTTTTCATCCCCAAAAATGGAAAAATCAGTTCCCTTTATAAATTTAAGCTCATCCGCTACCTCTCTCTCTCTCTCTCTCTGTATTTGTGATAAAAGACACCCCACATTAAGCTGTTTTGATCACGTTTACGAAACAAAATCATTTCAAATGAAAAAGGAACGATCAACGATCGTCTATCTTCGGGACCTTGTATTATTTTGAGTTTTTTTCTCCACTTAAAGTTGTCTTCGTTGTTGTTGTTGTTGTTGTTTCCTTTATTAATGTGCGAGTAGAGTGCATTTTAGAAACGATGTTATTTCGTCGTAATTTTTGTTGTTTTCTCATATTTCAACTAAGAAAACAATAATAACCACAATAACAACAATAGCCGCAGCAGAATAACGACATTGGAGCAAACCAACAACAACAAAAAGTTGCATTGAAGCCGTTAACCTCGTAGTGCGTTCGACGCCCGAATGTGTGTGTAAAGCAACAAAAAAAAAGCACACAAAACAAATATAATAATAATAATAATAACAACAACAACAATAAAGTAAATTTAAATTAACAAAAAAAAGAGAGAAAAAATATATACACGTTGTAGATAAAAAAAAAATAACAACAACAACAAAAATATTATATCGGTACACTATACTGTATAGACGATCATAATGATCATGCATACACACAGGCAACCATATGCCATGGGTTTGTTGTGTGTACATGCATACATGTATGAAGTCATTTGCCAAAATTTTGGAACTACGCACACACACAGTCAGACAGTAATGTACTTACAATACTTACATACATATCTACATGCATACATGCATACATACATTCATACATACATATACAGCTATGGACATTAACTTAGCACAAAACTTCATTATAAAAACAATCAGATTTTTTATAGTATTTTAGGTCTATTCATAAAAAAATTTAAGCATAGAAACTTAGGGTGCATTTTCTTCTTTAAAAAAAAAAACAAAAATTTTGGCGAAATTGCCAATCGTCTGCTCATTAAGACCTGCAACATATCAAATGCTAGATTTTAGCTGGACAGTAAAATAGCACAAATTCAAATTTCTGGGATCAAAATAATATATTTTAATAAATAGTAAAAATATTAATGTTTTCAGTTTATTTGATCAATATTTACTAGAGTAGACTCTATTTTCAAGCACTACGTGGCATCTAAGGGACAAAGTTCTTTGGAAAAGATTTTTGGGAATCGAGTACCAAGCGTTCCGTATTCCAATCCACAAATCGTCCAAATTTTTGTACTTTTGTTGAGCAATAGTACATTTCACATCGTTTCAGAGGTTTTCTATCGAGTTTAAGTCAGAACTTTGGGACGGCCAGTCTAAAACGGGAATGTGCACTTTATAAAATCAATCCTTAGCCAGCTGTGTGTTTTGGGCCACTATCTTGCAAAAATATGAATAAAACTGGCATGTATTAAAAGCTTATGGTTCCATTTTGTTCTCTAGAATGTCCAAATACTGATAACGGTCCATTTTTTCATTAGTTTTCACAATAGGACCTACACCGTGCCATGAAAATGCTCCCCACGTCATTGTGCTTTCTCGACCATGCGTTATGATCCTTTGAGTATAGAGTTGATTTAATTCTGGACGTTAAACAACCACTCTACCATCCGGTCCCATACGATTTAGCATTGTTTCATCACTCCAAAATATTTTTCCAGAATGGGAGATCTGTACCCTTGTGGGTGCGAGCAAACGTTAAACGCTTGACTATATTTTTCTTTTGGTAGAAGTGGCTTCTTTCGGCAAGAGCGTCCAAAGAGCTTTCCGTGATTAAGACGTCATCGTATGAGCCTGTCCGATAAATTTAACCTAAATTGAGAATTAATTTCGTACAAAATATCGCGTGACGACCTGAAAGGCTCCTTCTTTGACTTCCGGACAATAGCACGGTCCACGACTTCGGTTGTTTCCTTGACACGTGGCTTTCGTTTTTTGTTTTCTGCAACATTATTATGTTTGCTTTGAAGGAAATAATCACGTTATAAATCATTTATCGCGAGCAATTCGAAATTTCGGTTATTTCAGCCAGGTTTTTCCCATCATTCCACAAGTCAACGATAACGAGCTTCTCCTCTGGCGAGCAATCTTTTCAACGTCCCATTTTTTTTTTAAAATTACTATAAATGCCATAAAATTAAAAGAATATACCGTAAAAATAAAAATACTTGAACAAAGCTTGTACCTATGCACGTTGTGCTAATTTAATGTCCAGCTCGAATTTAACTACTGATGCAAATTAGCGGTCAAAACAAAAAGCTAGATTTCATGGTGCAACATTCCAGACCAAAACAATTGGCCTAATTAGGATACAAGTGAGAAAAAATTCACAATCAAACTATATCTGAATTTTGAGCTAATTTAATGTCCATGGCTGTATATGTATAGATGGAGTACAGACTAACGGACTGACTAGAATGACTGGAATGACTGACTGACTGGCATACTGTTTGTGTTTAACTTGCTTTAACGACCAACTTAACTAAACCGTGTGTGCACTTTTAAGGCGTAAGTACACATACACACACACTCTCTCTATCTCTCTCTCTTTTATCTCTCTGTGTTTCGTATGAGCAATGTATGCATGTTGTTGATCATGATGATGATGATGATATTGGTGATGAGCTTATGCAGTTTGTTAGCTGTAACGTGCTCAAGTATTATAAAATATCAGTCAAGTATGGTTGTTGGTGTTGTTGTTGTTATTGTTGTTATTGTTGTATATAATAAAACAAAATACAAAATAATGCCTAAAAAGTTTTATTTTACACAGCAGTAGCGCAGAGGCAGTAGAAGAGTGTTGTTTTTTTTTTTTTTCTTAAATTTTGTGTGTTTCAATGCAGTTTTTGGCAATTTTTTGTTGAGTTTTTTTTGTTGGTTTGTTTTTGTATTGCTTTGAGAAGACAGCTACAACTAATACAACAACAACAACAAGAAGACTTAATCAAATTTTCCGTATTTTATTAAACCAGTTCTTTTGTTTGGCATGAAAATATAAAAAAAAATTTTTGGAGAAATCTCAACTGGTTGCCAAAAACAAACGAAAAACAACCTTAGGTTTCATCATTACAGCTCATCAACAACAACATCATCATCATCATCATCATCATCATTGTCTTGATCAAAAATGTGTCGGGTTTTTGGTTGTTTTTTTTTTTTTGTTTTCTTTTTTGTTTCATTCGTAGTTTGTGTTTTGCTTGTCTGTTAAAAAATAGGGTCCCTGAATTTGTATAGTGTTTGCTAAGGCCTCCACTTCTCCTTCTCCACTGCTACCCGCTGGCAATTGCCAAAGTGTTGAATGTTGATCGTTGTCGACCTCCATCCCATGCCCAACACAACCCCGTCAGTGATCAGTTAAATGGCTTTTTTCGTTTTCGTATATTTTTTGTGTGCATTATATGCAGTGGTGATGCATTCGTTTTTTTTTTGTGATTTTTTTTTTTTCATTTTAGCTTTTAGGCGATCTTGTCATTTTTTCTGTTGTTGTTTCTTATCGTGTGTATATTTCATTTCATTGCCATTTCGTTGATTTTCTACTGCAGCTACATACATACATGTATACACATGTACATACGTATGCACATACAAATGTACACATGTTACATCTACAAAAATGTTCGTATTTGGATTTTGATGCAAAAGTAAGTATACATACGTATGTACATACATACATCATCTATATATAGACACACAGATATTTTGGGGGCCTCAATTTTATACTTCCATGTACGATCTCTATGTGCTGAAACTTTAGGTTTTCAGAGTCATAATATCACATAATATCCATTCATTTACTGTTTGTTTATTGTTGTTGTTGCTGTTATTATGGTTGCCCACTTAAAGATCTTTAGAGATGTTGTTGTTTGTACTTGGATTTTTATTTCATTTTCTTTGTGCTACTTAAACAATGTGCTGTCTTTGTAACATTTTTTTCTGCGTTTTTTTTTTAGAAAGTTTATGGTGCCATAGGTTTTATTGTTTGAAATAAAATTGTTTTTTATCTGTTAATGAAAATGGCGTACTTTTTTAGGTTTCTTTCACAATTTTCGATCGTACTTTAAAATATTTAAAGATTTTATTTATTCGACGGAATAAACCTATTTAAAACCTAAAACCTGAGAAAATCATATTCTTTGTAATGCAAATATTAAATCAATTTACAACAGAGATATACGGAGCTTCATGAGTTTTCCAGAAGTTGTTAAACGTTGCCGTAGTCCAATAGGCAGTGTGCTGCCATATTAGACTTAAGGCCACGGTTCAAACCCAAAGTCAGATATCTCCAAAATATATTCTAGCAAAAACTCTGAAAGTAAAACAAAATTGCCATGAGAAGTTTCTCAAAAAATCTGTTGTTCAGAGTCGTCGTTAAACTGTAGGTTCAGCCACTCATATATAAAAAATTAACACACACAACATAAGTGGTATGAGAAGCTAGGTTGTAATCCTGACTGAGGTGTTGTGATGAACAATTATGTATGTATGTATGTTATTTATCTAGAAATTGTAAGTTTTCCTCAGAATACTGCAAAGTTTCTGACCATTTTATGGACCTCAAAGATTAACAGCCGAACGCAACTGGTATAGGGAGACTTAAGTGAAACTGAATGGTCAAGACTCTATGCAGACAACAAAGTAACGTCAACAGAAATACTATGAATTAGAATCCGTTGTGCAATTGTTGAAACAGGAATTTGGACCATCTTATTTTGCCTTAAATTCTCTTCGAAACTGTTGCCAAGGATGCGAGTTGGGGTAACATATAGTCACTTACGTATGTACATACATTAGAGATCAGCAATGAGTATATAAAAAGATGAGTAGAATCAAATCATACTCATAATTTCTGATACTTATACGCATTTTTAGTTCATTTAATATCATGGAACCTCTATTCATATTCAAAGTTTGATGTACTTATCATATTCATACTTAACAACACGTATGATGTTGTTGATTTCGACTCTCCATAAATCAACATATACACGGAGCACAAAATAAGTATGAATCGAGTCACTCTAATCATTTATAAGTATTATAAGAGTACTTTTCTAAAGTTATGAATCTAAATGAATAGGCTTATAAATCAAACATATTTCGTATGGTATGAGTTAGATGTCAACGTTGTACGCATACTCATTGCAACCTGTACTTATAAATAAACGTTGTAGTGAGTATGAATGAATCAGAGCACATAGTTAAATTTCAATATTGTTGACTCACTTATATTCAAAATTTCATGAGTGCTTATGAGTAGCGAAAAAACGATTCATTGCTGATCTCTGATACATGTGTATGTACAGTTGTGTTCAAAATAATAGGAGTGCCCTTCATTTAAAAGCAAAGTTTAAAATTATGAAAAATAAAAAAGTAAATATCAAATTTTTTTGACTTAAAATTTATTTCTAAATCATTTTCTAATTTTTTAACAGTTAATTATTTAGTTAAAACTACGAAAACAAAAAATATTTCATGTAAATAAAGCTTACTTTCAAAATTAATTGTTCAAAATAATATGAGTGTTAGCACACAACCTATTAATTTTTAAATAAAAGGCACAAAAGTTTGACATTATCTTAAAATAGTAAAGCTATTTTAGTATTTGGTTGAATAACCTTTGTTTTTAATGACTTCAGCACATCTACGAGGCATTGAGTCAATAAGATCTTGGCATCTGTTTAAAGGAATTTGATGCCACGCATCCGCGCACTGTGATCCATAGTTATTTTGCACTTGAAGGTTGTTTCTCTGCAGCATACTTTTTAACATCTCCCCATAGATTTTCTATGGGATTAAGGTCAGGAGACTGAGCTGGCCACGCTATAACCTTTACCCCATTAACCCGAAACCACTCATTTGCCAATTTACTGGTGTCTTTTGTGTCCTTACCTTGTTGGAATATCCATTTTAGAGGTGTGGACAAAGTGCCGACATAGACGTTCCTATCCATTATGTCTCTAATTGGATGTATTGGGCCTACACCATTATATGAAAAGCTTTCCCATATCAATAGTTTTGCACCACCATGTTTAACTGTCTTTTGTGTATACTGAGCTTTATATTTTGGTGTTGAGCAGACATCTAACATACTGTCTAGATCCAGTGCCACCAAATAAAACAATTTTGCTTTCGTCGGTCCACAGTATGTTTCTCCATTTTTCTTTCAGATATTTGATATGTTCCTGGGCAAACTTTAAGCGTGCTGCTACCTGTTTTTTTGTCAGCAATGGCACCTATTGTGGACTTCTTGCGAATAAATTGTTGTCCATCAGACGCCTACGAATAGTAGGGCCACTTACGGCAAGATTCGGATCCTTATGAATTTTTTTGAAGACGCCGAAGGATTTAGTTTGCTGCATCGCACAATTCGGCGGTCACCGACAGTTGATGTTTTGCCCTTGCACCCACGCGTTTCGGGCTTTCTTATATTTTAATGCATTTGGGATCATTTGATCGGAGTAACTTAAGATTTCCTTAATTTCTTTATAAGTTTTGCCTTTTTTTCGAAGATTTTTAATTAGTTCTCTCTTTTCTTTCGTCGTCCCACTATTACAAAAATTTATGTGAATCACTGTAAAAAAGTTTTAATTACATTTTTCCGTACTTACTGTTCACTTTTTTTTAAATTATATGCTGTTATATTTTTATTTTTAAAAGAAATCAAGGGCAAACACTGAAATTAATCAATTTCATCGCAAATATTAAAGTTCTTACGAGATTCTTTTTTGTATTTTATTTATATATCGTTGTAACTACCTACTTACCTAATTACATGTCGTTGTAACTACCATTAAAATATATCATGTTTTGCAAATTGGTACAATAAAAATTTTTGACTTTGAAGATATTACATGGTAGCACTCCTATTATTTTGAACACAGCTGTACATACATAACTGGTCATTACAACCCTTCAGTCAGGATTACGACCTAGCATCTCACACCGTTTAAATTGTGTGTGTTAATTTTATTTATGTGTGGCGGGACCTACAGTTTAAAAGTCGATTCCGAAGGACTGATTTTTCAGAAACTTTTTCATGGCAATTTTTTTTAGCAGCAGAGTTGTTGCCAGAAATATGCTGAGACGAAACTGTCAAAGAAATACTTTTTTTTGTTTTGTTGCAGATGTCTGACCAGGGTTTTAAACCGAGATATGTAAATATTTTAAGTATAGAAAAATTCATAAGATTCAGTAGTGTTGTGCTAAATTTTTTTTACCGGAACGCGTATATATAATTATATAGACAGGGCCGATCCTGGGTAGGCGGCCGCTCTGTGCGGTCTCATGTCTCAAATTTAACGATTTGTTTCGGTTCGAGTCGAGTTCCGGTTCAGCAGAAAAAAACGTTCCGGACTCCAGTTCACGGTTCGGAAAAACAAGCCGGTTCGTTCCGGTTTTTGTTCCGGTTCGGGTTCGGTTCAAACCCTTGTTTATAAAAATACATATAAAAATTCGTCAAAAATTAGAAAAAAAATCAGCAATTCTTTTTAATTTTTTTTTCAAAACGTCAGCCAATTCTCGTTATCAGAAATCATCTTTAGTTCCGGAACGCGTTCCTGTCCAAAAAGGAAGTACCGGACCGACGTTCCGGAGCGTTCCGGCTCGACAACACCACTGATAACATTCGTTGACATTTGTGCAGAGCACTTCATAAACCATAAACCAGATTAAAGGGTTGTAAGGCCGTAAACTATTGTAAAGAAATTTTATTCGACTTTTAGTTCTAGAAATGCCGCGTTTTATAATACAAATTAGAAGCTTTAATAATTTAAAAAAAGGAATAAAAAACGGATTAAAATTTATTTATTCTTTGTTTTTCTGTTATTTGTTTACCTAGCAACCAGACCAACGTTTAATTGCATACAAAAGTTGTTGCCAAAAATTGTCAGAATTTGCATGTAACCAGAGGCTTTAAAATGTCAGGCCTCATACCAGATTTTTCAAAGTCGATATGGTAAAAAATTTGAGGAAATGTTTGGTGGAAAAGGGGGTAAATCAAGCAAATTTTAACAAACAAGCTTTAGCTTTAAACAGAGAAGAAGAACAAAAAAAACAGCAACGAGGATTTACTGGGCCTATGCAATTGCGTGAGCACATTGTTGTTGTTATTTCAGGATACAAACGAAAAAAAAAGGACAATAAAAGAATAATAAATAATTTATTTTATAAAAATATTATGTACAGCACTACACTACTACTACATATATGCAGCAGCACACTACACAGACAGGAGATTATGTATCCTATGTATGGCTACAGCCGACCATCCAACCAGCCAACACACCCCCTAACAGTGCAGGCAGCACCAAATCATACGCACGAAATTAAAAATTTTTTATGCCCCAAAAAAAAGGGAAAAAGGCTCATCTTTGTCTCACGCATTCCAATAAAAATGCAACGTTTTTTCCTTTTTTCTTTTGTTTCTTATAGCCAAAAACACATTGAAGAGTCATTCAACTTTTTTTTGTTTCATTTTGGGTTTTTAATATCTACCCCACCTACCAAATGCTTTTTGGTCCTATCTTAAAGCCATGAAATCCTTTCATTCCAATGCTCCAGTTGTTGTTGCCTTTAAAACAATTTTAAAAGCCTTTTTTCTCTACTTCTTCTCTCTTCTTTTTTTTAACCGTTTAGTACAAAATGACATGTGAAATGTTTTTTAAGCCGTTATGCTGCTGCAAGAACATACGAAACCTGCATGCACATGCATCATATGGCCACCATCAAGCCAGAGGTGGGTGTTATGCATTTTTATACATCCAAGTAAAAAAAAATTGCCCAGGCATTGTTAAACATTAAAAAGAGAGGCGAACAGAGAAAAAAAATTTACAAAAACAAACGGAATTTTTTTGATTTTATTTTGAAGGAAATTTCATGCAAAAAAAAGAAAGAACTTCAAACTCATACGCACTATGTTTTGATTGCCGAAGTGCTACATGGATTCGTTTTTTTTTTATTTTGTTTGATGGCTTGATGCATATGAAAGGGCATTGCATTGCAGTTTTGCCTCTCTCTCTCTTGCTTACAGTTTTTCGTCATTAATTCCTACGTTTCGTTTTTCTATCATCGGACACATCCTCTCGTTTACGCATTTTCATATGCAAGTGAATGTCCAGTTATTTTTTGGACAAAATAATGGCCGAAAACCAACAAAAAAAAAAAACAACCGAAAAAATTATTTCTATACACACTCATATACTCGTATGTACATACACACCACTAGGAGTGCAAAGAATAAAAATGTTCAGCAACATTTTTAGGAAGAAAAAAAAAACACACTGAAACACTCTCTCCTGCTCTTGAGTGTACATGCATGCATGCATGCATTGGACAGTTTTGTTTGACTGCAATTTCCATGCTGCAATTTAAAAGCGTGTTGCTGTGTAGCACCAACTCAACAATATTTTGGTTAATTTGTTGGTGCTGCTAGAGCCCATATCATATGTGCAACAAACTCCCAAAAAAAAAGGTGGTTGTTAAGCGTACATTTGTAGTCCTTTTTTTCGGTTTTTTTTTTTGAAACAGACAGGTGCTGATGGTCGTGGTTATGGTGTGTTTTTTAAACATTTTATGGTGATTTTTCGTGTTCCATCATCATCATATGCATCCTGCTTTTCATTTCGTTATCCTTTTTGAGTGGGCTGCACTTGTGGCCCGTAAAAGTTGTTTGTTTCCTGCAGTTTGTGTTGTACTGCAGTAGTTAGAGATGAGTTGGCATTTTTTTTCAATATTTTTTTAATTTTTTTAATTTTTCTTATTTTTTGTTTTTTTTTTTTGGTGAATTTGCATTGCGTTTTCGCATGTATTTATCTATTTTAATGCTAAAGTGCATTGCCATTATATTTTAGTGCTGCATGCAGCAGAAATTCGTTTACAGTGACCGCAAATAACGCTGCAACACTGCAGTACAGTTGTAGTGGAATTTTTTGCAGATCGAGTCTGAGATTGTTGCCTGTTTTAAAACATTGTAGAGCTTTTACAGGCTGTCAAAGCTACTGATATTGTATTGTTACGAAAATTAAAAATCTATATACTGGTGTTTTGTTTTTACAAATTATAAACAAAACTACTACTTAATATAACAACCAACACCAGCATAACAAAAATGGTAAACAAGTAAACAAAAATCCGCAAACAACACTATAAATATAAATTTAAACAAACAACACTACAATAATAAACGTAAACAACGATGTTTACATTTATAGAGATTTCGAGAGGGCGAAGTCACGGAATGTTCCTTCAAAAACATTCATCAGACAGTTTACCCTGCCATATAAAAGGCAAGGCAAAGCAAACGAGTGACTGAGTAAAGTTCAGTCAGTCTTGTGAGAAGTCAGTCGGTGTGTTTGAAGAGGGTAATTGTGGTTTAATAATTAATAAAGATTCGAATATACATTCATAACATACATACATAATTGGTCATTACCATCCTTCAGCCAGGACTACAACCTAGATCCTCACAGCACTTATGTTGTGTGCGTTAATTTTATTCATGAGTGGCAGGACCTACAGTTTAAAACGACTCCAAACGATAGATTTTTGAGAAACTTTTCATGGTAATTTTATTCTCAGAGAGTTTTTACCATTTTTCAGTGTTTCGTTTTGTGAGAGATGACTGAGATAGGGGCTAGTGTCTAATAGGCCAACACACTACCTACTACACTACGGCGACGCCACGTTCTTTCGATCACTCTTTTTTTAATTCTGAATCATGTTATGACTGGAGAGTTTTGTGACCGGTTCCTTATCAATACGTATTGTACCAAACGTTTTAATGATTTTGTATGATAATGGTAGAATGCCTGGCACTAAAGGTCTTTTCGACTGGATTTTGTGTCTTGTGAATATGACCAAGAAACTAACGAATCTAGGTACATCAGCTAGGTTAGTTCACTTGTGAAACTTTTCAGGGTAATTTCTTTTTTCTCTTAGAATTTTTGCTAGAAGACTGCAGTGAGGAAGACTCCATCATTTTATATGCGATGACTGAGATGAGGATTGAACCACGGGCCTGTGTCTAATAAGCTAATGCACTACCTATTAGACTACAGCGGCCTCATGCCACGTAAGGTGCATTGTGGTACAGATACATTGTAATATAGTCATCCATTTCCCCCCAGTACTGGAACTATACAGAACTTTTAATGTAGATTACGGCGACTTAAATGAAACTTAAATAGAAAATTGCAGTTCGCTAGTTGAGGAAATCGAGTTACACCTGGAAAAGATTATTAGGCTTCAAGGCTGACTTATGATTGACTGAAAAAAACATGATCAGTCAATAAAGATTGGTATCTATCGGACTAAATTTATATTATAATACACCACTTGTAACAACCGCTTTATGGATGATATTGTTACGAAAATGAAGAATCTAGATACTGGTGTTTTGTTTTTACATCACGTAACATTACAATTCTAAACAAAAGCTACAAAAACGAAAACAATGAACTCGTTTACAAATTATCGCACTACGTAATACAATAACAAACACCAGCATAAAAAATGATAAACAAGTAAACAGAAATAAAACAACAAGAATAAATGTAAACAAAATACAAAAACAACAATAATGAATGAAAACAACGACGTTTACATTTGTAGAGATCTCGAGCAGGCGAAGCCACGAACATTCGCCTTCAAGAACATTCATCAGACTGTTTACCCTGCCATAAAAAAGGCAAGGCAACTGAGTTTGTAAGAGTTCAGTCAGTCTTGTCTGAAGACGCGATATATTTGAAGAGAGTAATCGTGGTTTGAAGATCTCCGTTACAAAGATCAGTCGAAAGTGCAAAGGGTGTAAACAGAGGAATAACAAACAAGACAATTGTTGTTGTTTGCATCAAGTTGTGAACAGTCACACACAGAATTGTGCGAATAATAAAGAATTTAATTAAAACTAAACACAAATTTATTTTTCTTTTATATTTGCAATCTAGGAGCTCATATTTTAAAAATGTAACAATATTATAGTTATTACAGAAGGCATTGTTTACTGTTAGAAAGCAAACAATTATCTACGATTGTTACGCACTGTAAGTGCGGCATACACAATAATAAAAGCGTGTAAATTTTTTATAAGCATCCATTGAGATTTTTTTGCACATTTTTTTGTGAATATTTTATTTAAAAAAAAAACCGAAAAAAAATAAAAAAAAGAATAAAATTAATTTATTTATAGTGTACAGTTTATGTGCAATAAAGGCAACCATTTTTAAAAATTGTTCATACTACTACTAGTCTATTGCGAAATATTTTTGTTTATTTTTATTTTATTTTCATTTGTTTTTATTTTTATTTTTATTTTTATTTTTATTTTTCCAATTAATATGTTAACACATTACGTATATGTAATAGGCATTTACACAAATACAACAATACACACACACATTCATATAATTTGGGTGTTTATGTGCGTATGTAGGTATATTGAATGATTTTTATATGATATAATATGATTATATGCATATGTACATATGTATGTATGTACGAGTGGATGTGGTTGTGTATGTATTGGGAAAAAAAAATTTACATGCCTTTTATTCGAGGTTTATTCGCTTTTTTCGGGGCATTTACTAAAAATATTATATTTTTATAAATACACACAAATATAAATACAACACAAATACAGATACGCACGCTCGCATACATACATACATGCATGGTATATGAGGAAATAGTATACACGCATATAAAAATGTATTTATTTATTTTAATGCTTGCGAATTTGTGTGAGTGTGTGTGTGTGTTAAAAGTGCATAAATCAATGTGTTTTGTTTTTATTTTTATATTTTCCATTACAATTGCATGCGTGTGAGTATAGAATTCGGTTTGTTTATTTTTTTCGGTTCAAATACACGAAAAGTATACAACAAAATAGAGCCAGAGAATAACCAAGAGACTGAGAATGTGTTGTAGAAAGATCCCGAAAAAGTCCAAGTGTGGTTTGCGTGTGTGTGTGTGTGTTGGGTGAGATGGGTTGTATGAGTTGTAAGTTGTGTGTTGAGTTCTTCACAATTACAATACAAACAAATTTCCAATGATTTGTTGTTTGGTGGAGCAATGCAAAACAATACCGAACCGAAATGTTATTTCACCAATTTGTATGTGTTTTATAAGTGGACTTGTCGTAAAAAGTTTTGACGATTAATTTGAATGTTTCAAACAAAAACCAATAATAACAACAACAACACCAACACCATAATACCATTAAAATGGCCACCACCAAAAAAATTACGAAAATATAAACATAAACGTAACGAAACATTCGTTCAATATTTAAAAATTCTTTAAAATTATTCATATGTTGTTGTTATCGTTATAATTAAAGGAAATATATTGCCACAAAAGCAACAACAACAACACCAACAACAATCTGAAAAAATGAACGAGAGAGCACTCATTAAGAAGAAATACAATAGAAACGCGCTATTTTGTTAGATCAACTTTAAGTAGAGTTTAGCAATGAATTTTTCTTTTTTTCACAATTCAAATGATTTTTCAAGTGTGTTTGCATATGATAAAACGTTTTTCCTTTAAATAAACAACAAAACCAACAATAATAACTACAAATAATAATATTTATGAATATGAATTTATTGATTCATTTATTTGCTTTGTTTAATGAACAAAAACAAAACAATGCATTGCATTGCTTTGAAAACTTGATTTTTCAAATATTCTAGAAATATTTCTAGTTTCACACATGATTGATGGCAAAACCAAATAAAGAAACAAATTTTCCTGCCAATTAAAAATATAATTATAATCTATATACCATTGGAAATGGGAAAATTTAACGCAATATTGTATTATTTAATACTATGTTCAGACAGGCACTTTTATTGCGTAAATCGCAATAAACGCCATTATTGGGCTCGAAGTCGCCGTAGTCTAGTAGGTAGTGTGTTGGCTTCTTAGACGTAAAGCCAGGGTTCGAGCCCCAGGCCAGACATCAAAACAAAATACAAAAAGTATTTCTTCGGCGTTTTCCTCTCAGCAGATTTCTGGCAAAAACTCTGAGAGTAAATAAAATTGCCATGAAAAGTTTCTCAAAAAAAATCTGTCGTTCGGAGTCGACTTTAAACCGTAGGTCCCGCCACTTATGTATAAAATTAACACACACAACATAAGTGGTGTGAGAAACTAGGTCAATAATCCTGACTGAAGGGTTGTAATGACCAATTATGTATATATGTATTGGGCTCAATATTTCATATAAAGTTTCAATTAATTATTGCGCAATAAATACGCAAATTGTTATAATATTGAGTAAAACTTAAAATAAAGCATTATCATAAGTACGTACAGTGAGCATATTATAATTTTCCGAACACTTTCAATTGATATTTGACAACTCAAATGTCAACAACTACAAACAAAACAACATAACAAAAAAAAAAAAAAAACAAAATAAAAACAATGTTGTTGAAACAACCAGCTGTTTTGTTTACCACTGTCAAATAAATATTGCGTATATTATGTGTCTGAACACTTAAAATATTGTACTCAAATAAACGAATATTAACTCATTAAAAGTGCCTGTCTGAACTTAGTATAAGATTAAGTTTTAATAAAAGTGTTAAAGGTATGTAACTTTGTCTAGGTTATTCAAAGAAAACGCCAGCGATCGTAGTGTTCTCGATTACTTTCATTAAATTTAAAAAAAAATTAAACAAAGGGGAATTCTTATTTCATGTGCACCAATCAAACAATTAAATGAAAGCACTTAAAGCGACGGCCAAATAAAGGGTGATTTTTAGCTATTATCTTTTTGGCAATACTGGTTTAAACAGCTCACGCGCGTTTTTTTGTTTTGTTTCACTGTCAAACATCTTCAGTTTGGTCTATAATTTAACCCTGAATCATCTTACAAACGAACAACGCTTGCAAATCATTGAATTTGGCATCATTGTACCGTACTTCTTCAAAGATGCTGCGAATCGTAACGTAACTGTGAATGGTGAGCGCTACCGTGAGACGATATCCAACTTTTTTTTGCCCAAAATGCAAGAGCTTGACATGTGGTTTCAACAAGACGGTGCCACATGCCACACAGCACTCGTAACAATGGACTTATTGAGAGGCGAGTTCGGTGAACATTTTATTGCACGTTCGGGGCCGGTCAATTGGCCGCCTAGATCGTGCGATTTAACGCCTTTAGACTATTTTTTGTGGGGCTATGTTAAAGCTCATGTCTATACAGACAAGCCCGCTTCAATTGACGCATTGGAAGACAACATTGAAGCATTTATTCGTGAGATACCGTCAGAAATGTTGGAAAGAGTATGCCAAAATTGGACTAAGCGGATGGACCATTTGAGGCGCAGTCGCGTTCAACATTTGCATGAAATAATCTTCAAACATTAAATTATATGGACCGTACTATCGATTCAAATAAAGATTTCAAGCATTTTTCTGAATTTTATGTGTGTTTTTTTAAAAATTTTCCTATAGCTCTTAAAAAATCACCCCTTATTTAATGACCACATACTGTTCTTATACTACGATTAGTTAGTCAGTTTTGTTCTTATTAAAGATCACATTCTGATATTATTCTGTCTGTTGATAAATTTGTGGCAGTCAAAACATTATGCCTCAGATCGCCAAGTCCTATGCAATGTCAAAGAAGGTATTCAGTGGCATCTCCTTATATGTCAATATTACTTATATAAACGGCATTGTAAAACATTTGCAGCCTTTGGGCATGTATTCCCAGAAGCCTGTATCCGCTGTGAAATTCCGAACGATTGATACTGCATTTATGAATATCCTCTGTGTATTCAAAAACGGCTAGTGGGTTCATTTCTTCATTTCTTCTCTTGATTGAGATCAATTACAAATAGATGTATGCTGCGAGAAAGCGATATTCTAAATAAAAATGTTCGAAACACAATTTCGAAAACAAAGCGACTTATTCCACTAAAGATCAATTCGATCTAATAACTAATAACGCAAAGAAACATAAAATAAATGATACTAATTTTTTTCAGCGGCTGTGTTCATAACCGCTAGATCAATCGGGTGGCTTAAGAAACTGTCCTGATTCGTTAAAGGGAGTGTTTGGCCACAATCGTAGTTTCTATGCTTCCATATTGACCTCAAAAGGCTGCAAAAAAATCCCCTTCTTTACAAAAGATTTTATTTAAAATATTATTGCATAGGATCTTCCAACAGTGATTTCCAAACGTTGACATGTTGAAACAACATTTCTCAAAGTAGTTGTCATTTATTCAGACTGTTTTACCAAATCACCATGGACGACCATAGATAATGACGTCTGTGCGCTTAATGTGCTTTGGAATGTGCGATGAGGTTCAATTCTGGATGAATGGCAAATTGACAAATTTGGAACGCAATGAGATCTACATGAGATCCAAGAGCATCCAATGCATCCCGTAAAAATCATTATTTGGTGAGAACGACATTGGCCTGGCCATCATGGTCAACGATGAGTAAATATTTATCAGCATCTTTGGGTCTGATTTGGTTTAAATAGGACGGCGCTACATGCATGTCATATTGGGTATTCTGCATGAGCGATTTGAGGGCATAGTCACCTGATGTTAGGGTGATTTGAAGTCGCCACCAAATCTTGTTAGACTTTTTCTTGTGAAGTTTTCTTAAGTCGCAGATATATGCGTATTAGCCACAAATCACAGCAGCCCACTAAGTCTACATAACGTATGCTCTCGTCCAAATTCAATCGGATTTATGCACCATACATACATACATAATGGGCCATTACAACCCTTCAGTCAGGATTACGGCCTAGCTTCTTACACCACTCATGTTGTGTGCGTTAATTTTATACGTGAGTGGTGGGACCTACAGTTTAAAGTCGACTCCGAACGACAGATTTTTGAGAAACTTTTTCATGGCAAGTTTATTTACTCTCAAAATTTTTGCCAGAAATATGCTTAGAGGAAATCGCCGAAGAAATATTTTTTTTTTTTTTCATATGCCTGACCTGGGATACGAACCCCCCGGGCTTTACGTCTAATAAGCCAACACACTACCTACTGGACTACGGCGACTTTATGCACCAGAGTCATGAAAAATTAGATATCTCGAATGCGCTCCATCCAAGTAGCTATGGTGAACATTTAAACGATACTATACATACATAATTGGTCATTACAACCCTTCAGTCAGGATTACGACCTAACTTCTCACACCACTTATGTTGTGTGCGTTAATTTTATACATGAGTGGCGGGACCTACAGTTTAAAGTCGACTGCGAACGATAGTTTTTTGAGAAGCTTTTCATGGCAATTTTATTTACTCTCAGAGTTTTTGCCAGAAATCTGCTGAGAGGAAGTCGCCGAAGAAATATTTTCATATTTTCGTTTTGATGTCTGACCTGGAATTCGAACTCGGGCCTTCAGTCTAATAAGCCAACACACTACCTACTAGACTACGGCGTCTTCCAACCGATACTATATTCCATACATAATGGCATCAAAGTGGACTTTCGGATGAAAAAAAAAAATTATCGGTAATGTCTCATACACTTTGTTTTATTTAAAATTAAAGATAGGAAACGCTTAATGAAAGATCCAATGCTTATGTATCTATACATTTTCGCCAAATATTATTAATTGAACATCTGCCTTCTTTTAAATTTCATTTGTAATCTCCTTAAGAAACACATATGTATGCATTGTTTCCATTTATTTCAACACCTAGAGAATGCTCCTAATATGTATAATATGATCTGATAACCCTTGCCCAAGGTATTGATGGTCTTTCATTACATCTAACAACTTGCTGGTTTCAAGTGAGAGCTTTGCACCGGTGTTTCATTGTATTCTTTAAGCATGGTATGCCTTAGGCACTGGTATTTAAGTTTTTTGACTTCGATATTGATCGTTTTGACTGATCATTTTTTCTTATTTACAGTATTTCTAGGGCATAGTTTGAAAAGATGTAGAAAAGATAGCGATTAGAAAACGTTTGTAGTTTTCTCTTGATTAATGCATGCGCCTGTAAAAAATCTTCAATATGAGAAAGGTTGAGCAAATTTTTCGGAATATGGATATTTGCATCACTGCCTGATCTTCTCTAAATCTGTGGGAATAATTGACGCTAAAAAGATTTAACCATCCAACTGTACCTAACCCTAATTTAGTCACTTTAATGTCAACCTATTAAAATATTTATGTATTAAACGATAAAATAAAATCTATTTTATTATTATTACTATTGAAATGCATACAAAATCCATATTTATTTGACTAATGCCAATCTCATATTGTAATTATTTTTTCTCTCTTTTATGGCAACTTTTTTTTTTATTTTTTTAATTTGTCAACTCATGAAATTTCATGTGTACATCATGCACATGCACATGCATTGTGTCATCTTCATTTTCCTTTGCTGTACTGGTGCTGCTGCTGTATTGTGTTTATTTTTTTGGGAAAATATTACGCACCCTTAAAATTTGGCTCAAAAAATAACCAAAAAAAAAAGAACTATTTGCCGGCCCAAACCAATAAGACAACAACGCCTATAAACAAAAATGCCTATGAATAGCCAAAAAAAAGCAAAAAAAAAAAAAAAATTGGCAATTAGTAGACAACGTAGACATATAAAGTGAATGCGTAAAGGATCAATTGGTAAATAGAAAGAGAGACAGAGATAAAGAGAGTGAGAGAGAGAAAGAGTGACTGCTTACTCACACATGCGTTGAATGCAAAGTAAACTTAAGTTGAGTATGTATGTGTAAGAGTTGATAAAATAGTTGTTAGAGAATTTGAAAAAAAAAAATAAAAAAACATTTTTTTCTTATTTAAATTTTTTAATAAAAAAAAAATTAATATTATTTTTAATCTTCAAAAAAATTTTCAATTTTTTTTAAACAAAACCCCTAAAAATAGTCTAGAATACTACTCACACACTAAAACAACTGCCCCGTAACACTTTCTCATTTACTCTTTAACTATTTTTGCTTTCTAGTTCTCTCGTTCTCTCTCTCTCACTCTCTATTTGCAAGCCTTTCATTTACTCTCTCACATTTCTATGGATTACTACTGATAATTGCTGCTGCAATGGCCGAAAAAAAGTATATGTTTTGCTGCCACTAATAGCAAAAAGTAAGCCTCTTCTACTACAACAACAACCAGAACAACAGCAACAGTAACAGCAATAACAACAACAGCAATCAAACATTTTTAGGCCCACTTTAGCTACCAACAACAACAAACAATAACAGCAACAACCCACGTGGACATCATGGAAATCGACTCACATGCACATACGCATGCAAATTATAATAAAACTTTACTCTCTCTCTCTCACACTCTCTCTCTTTCTCTATTTCTCTGTCTGTCTCTCTAGGCACACACACACACTGTTTGGTTCTCTTACTCGTTTTTCCAATCGGCTATTGTTGGCCTACGCACATGCAATTTATGCTTGTGTGTATGTGTGTGTGTTAGTGCCTGTCATATCCCTTTTTTTCATATGTGTATCTATTTTTATGTGTGCAACGGTAAATTGTTAATGTGTGCGTATGTGTTTTAGCAAAAATGTTTTTATAAAAATTCAATATTTTGTTTTATTTTTATTTTTTGAATATTTTTGGTTGTTTTGTCCTTATTTTCAGCCTCGTATTCGTCCTTGCGCATCCCTTGGCCTTTTGTGGTCATACATATATACAGTTGCAGCTACTGCAACAGCAGCAGCACACATACAACATACATACATATTTTTCTATGCCTATAAAGCCTATGAAAGGGTGGCGTTTTCATGTTTTCTGTTATTGTTTTGGGCGCCTTTTTTTTATTTTTTGCTGTGGCTGCATGTATGCATGCAACAAATCAACAACATGCGTAAACTGCATAAGTAGCAGAAAAACAAAATACAGACACATACACACACACACGCACATAGTATATAAAATAGAACACATTGCAAAATGAAAACAAAAACCAACACGTGGATGTGCATCAAAAGCAAAAAAAAACGAAAAAAAAGGAAAACAATGCCTGCGTATATTTGAAAATAATTTTACACCACGAGCCAGCACGGACAGAGGCTAACGTCAGCGAAGTATAGAAAAATAATTTGTGTGGAGTTTTTTTCTACGCAAAAATAAAATAAAAAATAGGTGAACTTTTTCGTTTTTTTCCCCCATTTTTTTTTCCTTTTATTTTGTTCGATTTTTATATTTTATTTCGGTTGCACGTGTATACGTCGTTATGTGTTTGTATTGTGTTTTAGACTACGTCGGCGCATCATCATCATACCCCATATTATGCACTTCATATGCAGTTTTATGCCTTAAATATGCCTCATGCAAGTTATTTACCCCCGCTTTGGTGCTATGACCACCCCACGCCACCGTTTTTGTTATCAGTTAACTTACGCATAAAGTTATTGCTGTTGTTATTGTTGTTGTTGTTGTTGTTGTTTTTGTTTATAAAAATTATACAAATTTATTGCTGCCTATTTGTATTACTATTCGTTATTGTTATTGTTGTTATTATTTTGTATGTATTTTTTGTTTGTTTTGTTTTATTATGAATAGTATTTGGAGTTGTCAGTCAAACAAAGTATGAATTGTTGAAAATAATTCTGGCAGTCGCAGGGTTATTGAAATAGGCCACAAACTTCAGAAGTAAAAGTCTAACAGGATCAGATTGCATGATTTCGATGGTCAGTTTATGGCACCTCCAATCGCATGTGCAGAATATTCAATGTTGCATGAGTTGTGTAGCACGTAGAGTAGTTCTGTTGAAACAACCTGTCATTAGGGTCCAGATCATGCAATTCAGGCCTCAAAACTTGATAATCATCAATAATATCGGATAAGATATATGGACTTATGAAGTCGCCATTCCAAAATCTACTCCAGTTCCGGTTCAAACTCCAGGTCAAACAACAAAACGAAAATTGAAAAAATATTTCTTCGGCGACTTCCTCTCAGCAGATTTCTAGCAAAAAAAAAAAACTCTGTTGGTAAATAAAATTGCCATGAAAAGTTCCTCAAAAAAATTTGTCGTACGGAGTCAACTTGGAACTGTAGGTCCCGCCACTCATGTGTAAAATTAACATACACACAACATAAGTGGTGTGAGAAGCTAGGTCGTAATCCTGACTGAAAGGTTGTAATGACCAATTATGTTTGTATGTATATAGGGTGATTTTTTAAGAGCTATAGGAAAAATTTTCAAAAAAAAACACATAAAATTCAGAAAAATGCATGAAATCTTTATTTGAATCGATAGTACGGTAATTTAATGTTTGAAGATTATTTCATGCAAATGTTGAATGCGACTGCGCCTCAAATGGTCCATCCGCTTAGTCCAATTTTGGCATACTCTTTCCAACATTTCGGCCGGTATCTCACGAGTAAATGCTTCAATGTTGTCTTCCAATGCTTCAATTGAAGCGGGCTTGTGTGTATAGACATGAGCTTTAACATAGCCCCACAAAAAATAGTCTAAAGGCGTTAAATCGCACGATCTAGGCGGCCAATTGACCGGTCCCGAACGTGAAATAAAATGTTCACCGAACTCGCCTCTCAATAAGTCCATTGTTATGCCTGCTGTGTGGCATGTGGCACCGTCTTGTTGAAACCACATGTCATGCAAGTCAAGCTCTTGCATTTTGGGCAAAAAAAAGTTGGATATCATCTGACGGTAGCGCTCACCATTCACAGTTACGTTACGATTCGCAGCATCTTTGAAGAAGTACGGTCCAATGATCCCACCAGCCCATAAACCCCATCAAACTGTGACTTTTTCTGGATGCATTGGTAGCTTTTGCAATGCTTCTGGCTGACCTTCATTGAGCCAAAAATGAGCTTCGTCGCTGAACACAATTTTTCGATAAAGAAATGGATCTTCGGCCAACTTTCCAAGAGCCCATTTTGATAATAAAATTCAATGATTTGCAAGCGTTGTTCGTTTGTTATACTAGGAGATGCCCCTCTAGAGGTGTAAAACAATTCTTGTCGTCCTATTTCTGCGTTTCTTACGCCCACTCAATATAAATATTTTCTTTATACAATTACAAAGATTTCACGATATCACTCTTTTAAATCGCCCTCGCTCTTCACCTTAAATGTTTTCGCTCTCTCTCTCTCTCTTTCTATTGCAATTAAAATAAAAATTTTGTGTTTTCTGTGTGTATCTTTGTGTTCAATGTCAGCAATGCATTGCACTTTAGTGAAATAACGACAGAAAAACAAAAAAAAAAAAAAATAAACAAACAACTGCAACAACTGAACAACAGTCACAGCAACAACAACAACAACAATTGCAACAACAAATGAAACAACAAAATTTTTGTTGGCAAATTGTTAATAACGAAAATCGAAAAAGAACAGCGAAAAAATATTATGATGAAGCATTTGGAAGTGAAACGCTGAAATACTGAAAAATAATAACGAAATGGAAGCAGCAGTACTGCGTCATCACTACGGCTGCTGCTGCTGCTGTAGTCGTTAATTGCATATAAAAAGTTTTAGAGAAGGCCAACAGAATATTTACACACATGCATGCATGTGTGTGTGTGTGCGTGTGTGTAACAAAGTAGGTGAATGGATGGATGGATAGACCAACATTATTAACACTTTATTTGGTTTTTTTTTTTGTTTTATTTTTACCAGTTAGACTCAGCCAGCAAGTGAGAGCATGAGTTGATTTTTATTTTATTTTTTGACAATTTTTTTTCCGCTTTTTTCGTTTTTTTTCTGATTTTTATTAAATAAACGAAACTTTTTTTTTCTCTGATTGTATATAATGGTGTGGACCTACATACAATATTAAAAACGATTTGAAAAATATCGCTTATTATACAATATTATTTTATTATTATTGTTGTTTTCATTGTTTTTGTATTGCTGCGTATATAGTCGCACTAAATGTACACAAATTTTATGGTAAGAGCCTTTGTATTTACACACACACACACCCACACATCCATATACATTACAAATACAGATGCAAGCAAGTGCATATAATGAGATGAAACGAACAGTGGGACGGTTTTTAATTTTATTTCAAAATAATTTTGTTTGGAAGTCTGTTGTTCTAGAACTCAACCGGCATAACTACTGCGTTGTAAGCGGGTCTTTACTTTAATAACGCCCATCTTGTTGAAGCTTCATCTGCTAAATTAGTTGAACTCAACCGACATATTTATCTACGACTTTGTGAGCGCTTACATACATACATAATTGGTCATTACAACCCTTCAGTCAGGATTACGACCTAGCTTCTCACACCACTTATGTTGTGTGCGTTAATTTTATATATGAGTGGCGGGACCTACAGTTTAAAGTCGACTCCGAACGACAGTTTTTTGAGAAGCTTTTCATGGCAATTTTATTTACTCTCAGAGTTTTTGCCAGAAATCTGCTGAGAGGAAGTCGCCGAAGAAATATTTTCATATTTTCGTTTTGATGTCTGACCTGGAATTCGAACTCGGGCCTTCAGTCTAATAAGCCAACACACTACCTACTAGACTACGGCGACTTGCAGCGCTTAACGCTTGTGAGCGCTTAACCTGCTTAAAATTCAATTCTGTAGGGCCTTCCAATCTTTGACAGTTGAATCAGCCATCTTGTTGAAGCAAAATCTGTCAAAATAGCTGTTATTTATTCAGTTTGTTTTATCAAATCACCATGGCCCACCATAGACAACGACATGTGTCCACTGAATGGGCTCTGAAGCAGATAGTAACTGACATTAGTTTTCATTGGAAAATTATCTTCAACGATGAGACTTACTTTTGGTTGAATGGGCACTTGCATGAATAAATTTTTTCGTTTTGCGACGACATCATGCTTACATAACATACATAATTGGTCATTACAACCCTTCAGCCAGGATAAGGACCTAGTTTCTCACACCACTTATGTTGTGTGCTTTAATTTCATATATGAGTGGCGAGACTTACAGTTTAAAATCGATTCCGAACGCCAAATATTTTGAGAAACTTTTTCAAAGCAATTTTATTTAACTTTCAGACATTAATTCTTATCAAAAAATCATCTTCAACGATAGGACACATTTCCAGATGAATGGGCACTTGAATGGGCGATTTGCAATGACATCAATCCACATGAGATCCAAGAGCCCGCAAAGCGTTCCCCAAAAACTCACTCTTTGGTGTGGATTTTGGGCTGACAACCATAGCTGCCAGATTTGACGATTTATCGTAATTTTGACGATTTTGAGCTCCAAAAATATCATTTTGACGACATGACGATTTATGTCCTTATTTTTTTTTTACAAATTTACATCATATCCTTTACTTTAGTACATTAAAAGCTTCCTTAAGCTTTGTATTTCCTTTGCAGTTGTTACTTCTTAATCCCTTAAAAAATAAAAAAATTTCACCACCTAAATAACATCATAGTTGAGCAGAAATAATCATATGCCGTTGCAGACAATTTTAAAAATTCGATTACAGCTTCTAATATTACCATCGGAAAAACAAAGGCAAGTGCCATTATTTTTTTTCATTCGACCAACACTCAGTGGATGGCATTGTGTTTGGAACTAGGAAAATATATTATAGGAAGGAGGAAAGAGGGAGCAGTGTTTATGGACTCTAGGTTTGAATATTTTTATACCATAAGTAACAGGAAAGATCTCTGCAGGAAGGGAGTTCCACATACGAATAGTCCGTCTAACAAACGAACTTTGTCTGTAATGCAACGTGCGGTACACTGACCAAGCGACCAGATACGGATGTGCTGGCCAAGAAAGACGAGTGTCACGTAGGAATACATGATTCTCGGGATCAAGTCCCTTATTTTCGCTCGAGCAATACCCTATGTAGCGATAGAACAGTGAAACACAAGCCACATTGCAACGATGCTCCAATGAATCAACACACTATCATGATTAACGAGCTACTACGTTAAGGGCCAACCCATACATGAGAGTTGTATTCCATTCTCGGTCGGTTTTAAATGGTGTAAATTGTAAGTAGATCAGATGAAGTGAAGTATTTATTGCACCATCTTAAGAAACCAAGGCACTGAAAAATGTGTAAGTTCTAGCGAACATTGCACTGAATTTTCATGTCCATAACGTTAAGATCTTCTGAATCCCTAATATTTACTACATACATGGGTATAGATGATGCAATATTATTGCTACCCAACATTGACTTTTTATGTTTTTGTTTTTAAAAACCTTTCAATTTATTTATTTATTTTTTCGGACGATTTTTTACGATTTCACTGAACGTCTTTGACGAGTTTGACGATTTTTTCTCAAATATTTGACGATTTGATGCTTCATTTATCTGGCAGCTATGTATGCTGACAACGTCCGTCATCTTTCCATATATCTTATCCAATACCATTGTTTTGCTAAATCACAATAGACGATCATTGACAAGAACGTGTATGTTCGCTGAATGGGCTCTGCGGCAGTCTGGATGACCATAGAGCAGCCTTTCGGCTGATAATATTAGGATTATGGGTAATAATGCCACAGAATTTCTCACAGAAAATATAAATTGGTGCTGCTTGATATGAAATTTTGAAAAAAGATTAGAAAATGTCCTCGTAAAACGTGAACACAATGCTTTGCAACTGCTACTAGCCGTTGACTTTAAACCTTAAGTAAACTATGCTCAAAAGACATCCCAAATCTCGACTACGAGGAAGACAACTCTTCACAGAAATGACTGTGAGTGACTGGCGATTACGATTTCCATCTATGCTGGTATGGAAATAAAAAGTATTAGAACATCAAGGTTACCAAAAATTCCCTTAAAACAAAAGAAATGGGCTCTGGAGCAGTTGGCAAGTGACATAAATATTGATTGAAAAATCCTCTTTAGCGCTGAGGTTCATTTCTGAAGGAATGGGCACATAATTGTTGAATTTCGAACGATACCAATCCACGTGAGATGAAAAAGCGTCCAATGGATCCTGTTTGATGTGTCTTTCTTTGATTACAACGTTGGCCAGACTGTTACTGACAACGGTCAACACTGTAGATCAATGATATCAATCCTGAATTTCATGATGTAGACACTAGCATCATATTGTTTCAACAGAACGCTGCATTGTGCCTCACTACTACACATAGTGCCACATATGATGCATAATCATCTCACATGGAGCAAAAGTAAACTGGCTGCCGTTAGCGTGCCGGGTAACAATTTTTTCCAAAATAAATCCATCCGAGCACACTGTGATGCATTTTTATTTGCTGGATGGATATTTTGGGGTTGACAAAAAAAAAAAACAAAAGCGAAAAAAATTCACAAAGAAAAACAAAAAAAATAAAACTAAAAAAAAGCCCCGATTATGTACAAAAATCTGGGAATAAAAGAAAAAAAAAACGCGCACACAATGAGGAGGAAATCAAATTGTTTCGTAGAGTAGGGGCTGTTTTGAAAAAATTTTCGTTGCATATTTTTTTCTACACACACTAACCTACACACTTTGCACACACACGCATGCAAAAGGCAAGCTGGCAGGCATGCATTAAAATCGAATGCAGTTTTAGCTCCACACTTTATGCAACAACACCAACATATCGTATGCAATTCGGGATGCGTATGTGTGCGTGCATGTTAGTTAAAAATAAAAATACATATGAAATCGCAAACAAACACACACACACGCTTACATTCCCAATGCAATACATAGACTCTAAAGTGATGTATAGGCCTACCATACACATATGTATAGGCCTACCATACACCGTTCAAACGCAGTAAAGAAAAAAATTTTAATCCTGAACTGAAAGCAAAAAAAAACCATAAAAAACAGCCAAAAAATAAAATAAAAAATTAACGTTAGTTACGCACTCATACACAGAAAAAATAAACGAATAAAAATTAAAAAAAAAAAAAAAAACGAAGCAGGAGAAAAATAATAAAAATTTAAAAAACGAAGCAGGACAAATGAGCACATACATACATAGCACACATACACATTCAAGATTCGGTCTCACTCACTTGCTGTTGAGAGACAATTGTTGTTGTTGTGACTGTTAAGCTCTCTAACATTGTTGAACTCTACAATGAGCAAAAATATCAGCAGCAACAACAACAACACTAACTGCAGGACAACAACAGCAGCTATGAAATAAATTGCATTTCAAAACAAAAAAAATGCAGAAAATCACCAGCAATTGGACAGCAACTAGTGTTTCACGCTCTTTAAAGGAATTCAATCGAATTTCGTAGCATTTAGGCGAGCCATGTTGCATTTTTATTGTGCTATTTCAGTTTAAATGGCTTTCCAGTTTAGGTTCAATAAATAGCCTCCAAATGTAAAACACATGCAAGAAAGAGTAGCGTTAAAGCCTATACATATAATCACATTCTAAACAACTCAAGCCTGTCAACAACTCAAGTCTGTAGATCATGTAAATATAACCTTAATCAAAAGAAAATGGCACTTATTGAATGGAACTCATAAGCTCCTTTGAAAAAAGTAACACATTGCCCAAACTGTCAAGAAGAAATCTATGTAGAGAACTCAACCTAGTCTTGTATACCAGAGATCAGCAATGAGTATTCAAAAAGATGAGTTGAATCATCATTCATACTTATTTTAATATCATCGAACATCTACTCATATTCATAGTTTGAAGTACTCATCATATTCATACTTAACAACGCGTATGATGTTGCTGATTTCGACTCTCCATTACTCAAGATATACACAAAGCACAAAATAAGTATGAGTCGAGTACGAGTACTAAATTCGAGTCACTCGAATCATTTATAAGTAAGTATTATAAGTATTTTTCTAAAGTTATGAATCTGAATGAATATGAGTTATGAATCAAACATATTTCGAATGGTATGAGTTTGATGTCAACGTTGTACGTACAGTATTGGCCAAAACTAAAGCACCCCCTCAGTACATTTTTTTTAAATGATAATTTTTTTAAGAAAACAAAGCTATTAATATTTTATTTTTATTATTTTTATTTATTTATATCCTTATTATTGAACAACACAAACTTAAGGAATTCAGAATTTAAAAAAAAAAGTTAGAATTCAAAAAACATTTTAAGTCACAAATATAAGCGGACAAAACTAAAGCACCCCCCAATTAAGGTGCACAAAAAACTATTGAAATCAATATTTCGTTGCGAATCCTTTATTCTGAATGACACACGCACATCTTTTAGGCATAGGGGACATTAAATTATTAATTATTTCAGGAGATATTGCTTCCAAGGCTATTTTTGCGGCTACTTCTTTGGTTTTGCAATTTTGTGGGTTGATTTTTAAGTTAATGATTGAATTGGAGAGCTGGCTTATCAAGGCATCAATTGAGTGCAAAATATTCAATCAACAGATCAATTATTTCTAGGCTAATTTAAAAGTTTTTACAGACTGGTCGCACATCATTCTGAAGGAAGGTCACGTGAAACCTTGCGACGTGAAGACTCCTTAATTAAAAGGACAATCCAAAATGATCCTACAGCATCTTCTAGTCACGTACGAAACCGCTTAAATTTGAAAATAACCGAAAGAACGATTCCCAGAAGGGCGGTAGAGGCCGGATTATTCAGTCGACGACCAGCAAAAAACCTTTGATATCGCCAAACTTGAATTCGCCAAGACCCATCTCAACTGGAGTGTCCAAAAATGGATGAATATGCTGTTTTCTGACGAATCTAAGTTTAAATTAAAGGATTCAGATGGCATAAGGCATCCAGAGGCAGGCCAAACGGAGAACGGTTCAATCCTAAATGTACTGAGGGGGTGCTTTAGTTTTGGCCAATACTGTATACTCATTGCAACCTGTACTTGTAAATCAATGTTGTAATGACTATGAATGAATAAGAGTAGTGAAGTTAAATTTCAATATTATTGACTGCTTTGGAGTAGCGCAAAAACGATTCATTGCTGATCTCTGGTGTTTACCCTGGAGGTACCATTGAATATTATTTCTTTGAAAGCATCAAAGACTAAACGACTGCTGTTACATGCAGTCATGCTTAACAATTCTCTCCTACATCAACTAGACGAATTGTGATTGAAGAACATTCTATTCCATCGAATTCAGCTCGATCTACATGCAATTTTGAATTGTATTTTCGGATCATACACCCAGGTTTGGTAATTTACAATGGACGCCAAGATCAATCAACTTAACCTTCTTAGACTTCTTCTTTTTGGGGGGTTTCTTGAGCCAACCTCAAGCTCCTGAAGTTGTCAAGGAGAATATCCCCAGAAGTTTCTAAAGGGCGTATGGAAAATATTATTTATCGAGGCCTTATATTGGTTCAAGTCCATTAGCCACCACATATAAATCGTATCAAAATTAATCTTTCTCTTATTTGCCGCTTCTGGTTGCAATAATAAATATTTTTCTCATTGATTTTTTTGAAATGCATTTTTTGGTGATTTTTTTTTTTATTTCGTTTGTATTTTTTACAGATTTTTTCTGTTTCTCATTCTGAAATATTGGTAGCATAGGCAGGGGCATGATAAAACACATGCAACACACACACACATTTAGGGAGTGTGAATCAGGAAAAAAAACTGCAGAATTTTTAGCTCAAACTCAGATGAAATTTTGAAGGAAAAAAATTTAAAAAAAAAAATGAAACGAAAAAAAAAATTTATTGAACAGAAGCCAGCTGCAAACATCATCATCAGAGAGTTAAAAAATTAAATGAAAAAAAAAACAGAAAGAAAATAAATAAAAATAATGAAATAAAAAAAAAATAAAAATTAAAGAGAGAATGGCGTTTAAAACATCGGGAGATGCAATCAAAACTACTGTGTTGGGCTGTTTTAATGAATGCGTAAGTTAAGGGCCAATACTACGCAAATGATGAGCGAGAAAGACACAATGAGAGAAAGAGAGAGCAAACAAATAAAATTTAGATAGAGCTGAATATTGGCAGAAAGGAGGCTTGCTTATAAACCCTTTATGGGATTATGATTGAAATTTTTTTCATGGAAAAAAACAAATTTTTTTTTTCAAATATTTGCTAAAGGCCTACACTACTACAGCCCAAATAAAATGTAATTTTTATAAAAATTAATAAAAAGGGTAGAGCCGTTAATATAATATTAGTTTATGTGTGATATTATTTGAGCAATAAAAACGCAGAAAAAAGGAAAAAAAAACAGGAAAAAAATTGCACTCAAAAATTCAAACGCGTATAGGCCTGTCGCATTAGTGGACGTGCAAACAAAGTGTGGTGAAAAAACAAAATCCCTACAAATTCTGCTCTTCTTCCAAGTTTTGTTTTGTTTTTTTTCATTTTTTTGGGAATTAAAGGTATACAAAGAAGGAGAAATGCCCCAAAAATAAAATGACCAAAAAAAAAACTCAGATTTTTTTGTTTTGCTGACACTGACACAGACGCACATCACAACAATCTCATTGACACGGCAACAACAACAACAAATTAAAATTATAATCAAAAACACTGGCCACGGTTAAACCTCGGCTTTGACGCTCTCCCTTCGGCTGAAGGGAAGAACACAAAAATTTTGAGACCAAAAAAATACGTCGTTGCTGCTGCTCAGTTTCGCAATATTTTATAACATATTTGCTGTTGCTGGTTACCGTTGCCTTTGTAGTTGCAGTTGCAGTTGTAGTTGTATTCCGTATTTTGGCAGAGCACCTCACGCAACTACTAATAACTGCATACAAATGCATATGCACATGCATGCAGCAACAACACCAATGTTGCATATACTAAATACAGCGTAAAAGAAAAACACAAAAAGAAATTGAATAAAAAAAAGAGGAATATATCAACAAAAACAACAACAACAACAGTAATAATAACAATAATAACAGAACAGAACCCAAAACACGGGTTTTGTAACAACTTTTGCCGAAATTATTTTTGGAATAGTTCAGATCCGTTTAGAAGAACATCAGTAAGCCTACGGTTTGGTTGTGTCTTTTTAGTACCACAGCTAATCTAACGAAAAGTTATCAAAATTTTTCAAATAATAGACCAACAAAGAAAAAAAACAACAAAACAACAACAAATTTATTCTAATTGGAATTTTTAGAAAAAAAAAATAAAGAAAAATAAATAAAATTTTGAAAAAAAAAAACTAAGTTTTGAAAAAAAAAAAGTTTAAAAAATTATCACAGAAAATTTAAAAAAAAATATCAAAAAAGAAATATAAAAAATATTGAAAGCCTGTGTTGAATTTAACAAATAAAACAAAAAAAAAACAAAAACTAAGAATTTAAAAAAATTCCTAGAAAAAGAAACCATAACCTATTAAAAAAATTATTTTGAAAAAAGTTAATAAAAATTTAAAAAAAAAATTTCAAACTTCCTCTCTTATACTTAAGAAAACCTAATTCAGTGCATCAAATTGAACCTGTGCAATTTTTAATTTTTGTGTAAACATTCTAGAAAACATAGTTTTGAACAGCTTGAAAAGGAATTATTTAACACAATATCATCAAATCGAAGGTAAGTTTTCTAAACTTTTTAGTCCTCAAAAAATCAAAACATTTCCATAAAAAAAAAGCGGTTGTCAACATTAGTTTCAACATTACTGCTGCTGTGTTTCTTAAAATTGTTCTAGAAAATACCAGACACTGGCAAAGAATCATAATAAAGCTACGGAAAACACACGCTGCCTGTGTTGTTTATTATTTGTAATGTAATCAGCGTTGCCATATGTTTAGAATTAATGTAAAGATATTTCTGTTTAAATTCTTATTTACCCGCATTCCAAAATATCCACAAAATATAAACGGATTGACATATTGAAGTCGTCTTAATCTAGTAGGTCGTGTGTTGGCTTATTAGATGTGAGGCCACGGTTCAAACCCCAGTTCAGACCAGCTCCAACAAAACGAAATATGACAAAATATTTCTTCGGCGACTTTCTCTCAGCAGATTTCTGGTAAAAACTCTAGGAGTTAATAAAATTGCCCTGAAAAGTTTCTCAAAAATCTGTTGTTGGGAGCCGACTTTAAACTGTAGCCCCCGCCATTTATGTATAAAATTAACACACTTAACATAAGTGGTCTTAGAAACTATGTCGTAATCTGGGCTGTAGGATGTATGTATAAATGTATTTAGGAATTAGGTCAACGTCTCCAATTCAAGTGTCCGAAGTGACTACACACTTTTAGGTTGGTGAGCATCTAAGCGTTGTAATGTAATAGAGTTTCAGTGTCTAGTTTCTGTGTTTCATGAGTAGTTTTTTCTGAATTCCTTTCATAATACCTTAAACGTAACGAAGTCAGCGTGCCATTCATGTAACTATTTTCTCTTTTATCTATAGGAACTGGCTTTTGACCGGGCATTAGTTATTCAAACAATATTTATACAGAAGTATAAAGTATCAGAAGTATAGAAGTATCAAGTCCAATATATCAAAAGAACTCCAAAAACATACTTGGAGTTCACGTGGCATTACATTATTTCACCAACTTTATCTCTCTCTCTTTCTCTCTTCCTTTTCTATTCTATTATTTACGTGAAAAGGTGCATTAGAACTGTGTACCACATTGTAATCCCCTTCAACTTTATAGGGTATCCTTGTAATGTTTGCCTATTAACCTGGCAAACTTCAAAATGTTGCTCGGTGTCAACAATGACAATATCTTGTTTAGCAGCTGCTGATGCACTCAAGTGCTTCCTTCAGCGATGCATTAATGCCCCACAGGTTTCAAGAATGCGTTGCAATGATTCATTCTTATCCTCATGTTTCGAGGGGATTTGGGGTATAATTTCCAAAATAAAATATTTCGTTGAGCCTCAAAAAATACAAAAAGGTATTAGAGAAATATATAAAATAAAATGTTTTACAGAATAAAACACGTACCTTTTTGTTCGGGGGTTGATCCAGAATGAGAGATCAATTCTTTATTTATTCTCTTTCTTGTCTTTTCTTTCTTCGTTATAATTCACATACCTTAAGCGTACTTACACTACTTAATACTACTGACTTAAAATTAGGGTGGCCAGCGTAAACACCTCATAATATCAACATATTGAGCTCGAAACAACAGCCATTCTAAATAACTGTACAGTGCGTCAGTGCCCTATTAATAGTTAATCCCGGATAGTATGTATTTCTTTCCTAACTCTTCCGTCTTCTTCTGTTTTTTACCTTAAGGACGATAATTGCATTGTGCTTGTCTTCATGAGAGCACATGTCCTTAAACCTATTTATATACAACAAAAAAGGAAATATCTGGTGGCTTGCCAGACACTAGGCAGGAAGTTGTGCTTATTGACAGCAACCTAAAGTTCGTCTGGTTAGCATGGTTCGAAAATAGAATATGATTATGAGGAACCCTCTGCATTAGGTTAAGGTACATACAGTAGCTTGTTTCGTTGCAATACTTTATAATTCTTGCATCAGGACAAAAATACGTTACCCAGGAACATATCGACGCCCCCATTCTTGCATTTTTAAATTCTACGTTCTCTAACTTAAATACTGTCAAAATTTGGTTAAGATGCGCCGATCCGTTCCGAAGTTATAGGGAAAAATCTACTTAGAATACACATATAGTCGTATGTCGCGTGAAAACTTTGAGAGTTCATAACTCAAAACATACTTTTTCGACTTAGAATGTTATAGAACGGAGGCGTCGATATAGTCTAAGAGCATAAATGCTGAGCAGCTTGAGAATTTTAAAAACAGAGAAAATTGTTCTTTAACACTCCTAAGAGTTTGCGGCAGACTCCCCAATCAAAAGAGTATAAAACCTATTGCCTGAGATACGATCTTTGCATATACTAGCCAAACTGAATCTCTAATGAATCTCAAAAGTCAAAGACAAATTACTGTCTAGACGAATTAATTATTTGCATATGAAAATAAACTTGTATTGTGTTATATTCTCAGATATTCATTATAAGGAACTATCAGCACCGCATTTGCGCAAAAAAAAATATCGAAATAATTTGATGAAATTAAAAACTCTTTCCAAATATTGTAATTGAGAAGGAGTCATCCTTTGAGTGTTTTTCGTGAACTTTGTCCTAAATACGACGGTGGATCAATAAATCTTTCAGTTTTTTAATTTCTTAAGTGAGGACGCAATATTGTTCCTTCCAACAAGTACTATGTGTCAGATGGCTGCTGTCATAATTCGAACATGCAACATTATTTGGATTATGTTTGACTGTATCGACAGCGTAATTTGTTGTGAAATTAAAAAAAAAAGTTAATTTCGTGCAAAGATGACCAATAATTCTTGATTTATGATTCGAATTGTTCTAAAATCTTATATTTTAGTTGTATGAAAAGGTGGGATTAGACAACGTAAATAAAGCTGTAAGGAAACTTCAGAAAATGTCATCAAACTAATGCCAATCGTAGATTACTAGCATCATGTCTGCACTGCTTCTACTGTTAAGTAAATAAACACAGACAGTGTTACAACATTACCACATGTCCCAAGGTAAACTAAGTATGGAAAACAAAAATACACAAAATTTGCCAAAAAGTTAACAAATTTTTAAAAAATGCACCTGCAGTATATTTCAAATGTATGGATAGGCGAATAAGTAACCGTAAGGGAGACGAAACTTCCAGAGTGAATTGTTTTGATAATAGCAGGATACCCCGAGGTGGTACCTCAACGTCAATAGTGCTGTGTTACAGAGCTTGTGATTTGGAATAAAATAATTAGATAACATTGGTCATTACAACCCTTCAGTCCGGATTAATACCTAGTTTCTCCCCTTATAATCGAAAGATGTTTATGTTGGCTGAAAACAACAGGACTATTTATGGTCGCCTCTGTATACAAACATAACGTAAGAAACATTTGGACAGTATCATACAGTGTGGAGAAACTTTCCAATATACGAACGAACCAAGCTGAGAATATTCAACGCATGTGCTAGCTTTGCTTCCTGTAAGTGAAACCGAGCTCAAAGTCATTGGAAGAATATTTTGTTCCATTACTGTCAACAACTTGGATATCTGAAAAATAAATAAAGGGCCTTTACAGCAGCACTACAATAGAGTTTTCAAGACTCAAGAAGCCGTGGTCAATCAAAGAACAGCTGAAACCAGACTATAATCTTACATGTTAAGGGATAGAAATAACAGCAGCAAACATGTAAAATGAATTGGCTTTGTGAAACACATATGACCCCAAGGAAAAGTTTAACAGAGTGAAACTCGGTGGCCGATTCACAACATCTCCACGTGAGCTGAACATGTCCTCAAATTACTTGTGCAGGATATCCAATGCAGCATGAGCTGTATGGCAATAACACCGAAAAAATGAAAAAGTTTCTCAAAAATCTGTCGTTCGCAGTCGCCGTTAAACTGCAGGTCCCTTTACTCATGTATAAAATTAACACACACAACATAGGTGGTGTGAGAAGCTAGGTTGTAATACTGACTGAAAGGTTATAATGACCAATTATGTGCGTATGTATGTATGTATTCAAAAAATTCTGGCCGTATACAATTACCCATAGAACCCTCTCGAATTATTTGGCACACATATCGATTCGTACCGAAATCTCTAAGAACTGAATCGATTATGTTTTGATTTTTATTTTGTTAATCTTGGAGCTACGGTTTGTATCTAAGGAGTGCGCACGAAAAAAACTGGACTTACACTTTTCGTTATAGAAATAAAACTAAGTGGCGGATTTTTTTCGTTTTATATTTCAATTAAAGTAAATAATATTTGAATTCTTTTGTGTATAAAATTTTTTTCTGACAAAGGTCTCAGAGCATCCAACTTTTTGAGCCACTTTTCTTCCAGACATGTTAGGGTGTTTTTTGAAAAGTACGTATTATTTTACTTGCTTTGTTTTAGTCGGAAAATCCTTTTTTCTTCCACTTCCACGCTTTCTCTCAATACTCAAAGACTCCTTATATTGTTTTAAGTATACCTTAGAAACTGTTTTTTGGTTAACACCTGCGAGCCTCGCAATCGTTTTTTGTAAGCGGCGCGGTTTTTCATTGAAAATTTCAATTATTTTTTTACGACATTCTTGTTGGGTGCCCATTTTCAAAAAATTAATTTTGCTATTGCTATGACATTGAAGTCGCCGGAGTCTAGTAGGTAGTGTGTTGGCTTATTAGACTGAAGGCCCGAGTTCGAATCCCAGGTAAGACATCAAAACGAAAATATGAAAATATTTCTTCGGCGACTTCCTCTCAGCATATTTCTGGCATATGTGAACACGTAAATATTATTTGCATCCTATCAAGTTACGGCCCTAATTGAGTTTAATTAAACATACTCAACTAATTGAGTCAAACTGCAAATGCAATTTTATGTGAAAAAATTTCAAGTTTTCAATTTAATTAACTCTATAACGAATACTTTTGAGGGCCCTAGATTGCTACGTACCAAAGTTCATTTAAAGCAGAAATTCATACACATAAATGAACGTGTGCCTCCAATAACCACCTGGGGTTTTAAAACAAATGGACTAGATCGGTAACCTCAAGTTCATAGGTGTATCAGAAAAAGCCGTTCTCCCATAGATTGATATCAGATGGGTTAGAATCAGAGATGATCAATGAGTATTCAAAAAGATGAGTAGAATCGAATCATACTTATTTTAATATCATGGAACCTCTACTCATATTCATAGTTTGAAGTACTCATCATACTCATACTTAACAACACGTACGATGTTATTGATTTCGACTCTCCATAACTCAACATATATGTACACGAAGCACAAAATAAGTATGAATCGCGTACGAACACTGAAATACTCACTAGAAGATTGTGTGTTTGCTCTGATAGCTCCTCAGTCTTTATTGCTTATGTGCAGACGTCGGCACCAATGTCCCCCGGGGGTCGAATATCTTCGGCTTTTTACACACATAGGACACGAACATCAACAATGTTCATTAAAAAGAGAGTAAAAATGAATTCAGTTGCTTGTAAGCTTTCAGTGAAGCAGGTTCTCGTCGCTTCTTTTTGAAATTTTTTTGTGTATCAATTATACACCCTAAGAAAAATTTAGTTAAAATGTGAAGAAAAACTGGGAAACATTTTGTTTGCTTTAAATATATTGAATTTCAGGTACCTGCAATATGTAATGATGACTCTTGCTACAAATCCATAAAAAATGGTGCGAAAAATACCAATGGCATCAAAGCAATTTTTACTAACAATTTTCCTATGGGTTATACACATGCTTCTCACAAATACACTCACATTTTTATCATGTTCTCTTTGTGCCGACGTCTGCTTATGTGTCTTTTATCTAGTTTTGTAAATAGAACAAGAAGTAAGACTGTGACTCGAATAATTTATAAGTATTATAAGAGTATTTTTCTAAAGTTATGAATCTAAATGAGTAGGCTTATGAATCAAACATATGTATTTCGAATGGTATGAGTTTGATGTCAACGTTGTACGCATACTCATTGCAACCTGTACTTAGAAATCAACGTTGTAGTGAGTATGAATGAATCAGAATAGTGAAGTTAAATTTCAATATTATTGACTCACTTTTATTCAAAATTTCATGAGTGTTTATAAGTAGCGAAAAAACGATTCATTGCTGATCTCTTGTTAGAATCTAACTGTGTTACCTGCACACAGGGGGTGGTTAGAACATTTTTTTTTAGTCCTTAAAAGGATTGAAATATTTATACATGGGAGCCGTCAGGGCTTGAATATTTATTAAAAACTTATATATTTTGTTTTACTTTAAACTGAAACTAATTGCTGATTAATTTATTATCAACGAAAATCGCATGACACAAAAAAACAAAAAAATTTTCAAGAAATGGTTCTCAGGATGAAAGAAAAAAAAAACGTATTTTAATAGAGATTTAGATTTTAATATTTTCGAAGCAACAATTTAATTTTATTTTTATTAATGTGAATACAAAGTATTCGTTTATAGAGTAATAATATTTAATTTTAATAAATATTAAATAAAATAGCTCTTCACATAGCATTATTGCACTCGTACTCTACTCTATACAGAGTATGGATTATTCATGCAACAATTTTTATAATTTCTCATATGTTTTGTTTCATTACAATATCAGGCAATACAAAAACAAATTCATTAAAATATTATAGAAACTTTTATAGAATTTAATAGAAATTATTTCTATAAAAGGAAACAAATCAAATTCCATGCAAATCATATAGTTTTTCTTCGATTCTTCAGCTTTTTTTTAGAATAAAAAAATTTCTACTTGAATAGCATAAGAGTGCCTTAACGTTTATGCAGAAAACGTTTTATTTTAAAAAATATATTTTAAAAAATACAAATCTATTAACAAACTGAAGCCGTATTAATTTAGATTGTTTGTAATTAAACATTTCAATGAAATGAAATAAAAAAAACGTATTTTTTATTAATTAAAAAAAAAAACAACGTGAATTTCAATATCCGCGAAAATTGAAATCATTTTCTGAATAATGTTGATCATAATGATCACTATGATGATGATGAAGTTTTATTTAACAAATTAAAATGAAATTAAATTAAATTACTAGCTACACACATACATACATACATACCATACATACATACATTCAATTATAATGCTAAGTATCTCATATGTTTAATGCCATGCCTCCTATCCTAATAACTATTTGGCCAATCTATTCATAACTAATTGTATTCCCTGGTTTATCCCTTCTTTGATCATTGTTGTGGCATTAGTAAAAGTGTTTTCGTTGACCAACATTATTAGCAGTTTAAATAAAAAAAATTGTTTTAAATTTAATTTAATTTTACACTCAACAAAATCAAGTTCAATATTGTTACGAAATTGAAAAATCTAGATACTGTTGTTTTGCTTTTACATCGCTTAACATTAAAGTTTAAACACAAACGCAACAACAAACACCAGTATAAAAAATGGTAAACAAGTAAACAAAAATACAACAACAAACACTACAAGAATAAATGTAAACAATAATGAGACAACGATGTTTACATTTATAGAGATTACGTGAAAGCGAAGCTGTTTACCTTGCCATATAAAAGGCAAAGAAAAGCAGGCGACAGGGTGAGTGAAGTTAAGTCAGTCTTGTGTGAAGACGGGGTGTGTTTGAAGAGCTTAATTGTGATTTGAAGATCTCCGTTACAAAGATCAGTCGAACAATTGTCTAGTAATTGTTATTGTTTATGCAAAAGGTGTAAACAGTTTCTCTAAAACCTGTTGTTTGGAGTCGCCTTTAAATTGTAGGTCCCGCCACTCATGATGTGAGAAACTACGTCGTAATCCTGACTGAAGGGTTGTAATAACCGATTAAGTTTGTATGTATGTACATATGTATGTATTTAGTCTAGTAGATACTCTATTGGTTTATTAGAAGCGAGCTCGCGACTCAAACCCCCCTTAAGACATCTAGAACAAAACTAAATAAACATATCTTTCGGCAATCTCCTCTCAACAGTCCTCTCTGAGATTAATATAAAATTGCCACGAAAACCTTTATAAAAAAATCTGTCGATCGGAGTCATCACTGACACCACTCACTGATAAAATTGAATCACACAACATGGGTGGTGTTAAAAGCTAAGTTGTAAACTTGACTAAAGGCTTGTTATGGCTAATTAGTATGTGAGTAAAATAAAACCAATTTTCTCACTGACAAGCATAAATGCAACATATGGGGCTTGAAGAGTTTAGAATTGCCATTGGAATAACTACTGCAATCGAAAAAAGTTACACTTAAGTTCTAATTATTGACTGGAGGTGTTCTTGGACTAGATTTCCTCTCAAACACACACTGAAAGAAAAGTTTGCTACAATTTAGAAAACTACGTTCGTATGTTAAACGACTTTTTTAAACCTGCAATTGAAGATAGTTAATTGGACTGTATATGGTACCAGAAAGACAGTGGCAAAAGCCATATATAACAAACGATTTGAGATTTATTGCATAAGCAGTTTCCAGGAGTAATTTTTCACATTTTGGCAATGACAACTGGCCACCAATATCTTGCGATTGCAAGCTTTTTTGTGAGACTACGTGAAGGATCAAGTCAACCTGAATAATCCACTAACTTCAAAGTTTATGAAAACCGAGATAATGTGTGAAAATACGACGGAATATTATCTGAAAAGCAACGTCTACTACAATCAAAGGCGATCAATAACTTACGTTAAGCCTTATTTTTCCCAGTGTATTAAAGTCAAATTCTGGTTAAGAAAAAATGTAAATCTTAATTAATTGTAATACAACATTATAACGTATAATTACAAACATTATAAAATAATTTGTTCTCCTGTTTTTTCTTCTTTTTTTATTATTTTACTTCATTACGAAATAAATTATATTTTAATAGAAAGGAATAAAAAATTAAAATAAAAATTTATTTTAAATCAACTTTACTTACATATTCCATGATTAGAACCAAGTAATGCTGCTCCTCTCACAACTGCTCCTCTCACAACTGTTTGCTGTTGTCAAGGGCAAAATCAAGTTTTGTTGGTCAAAAAACAAGTCAGCAAACAATACCAAAAGCACCTGTTTTTTTATTTCTGCTTTTTGGCAGTACAGGTTTATTGTCTTCCTCTCTCTCTCTCCATCTCCTTTTCTCTTTCTTTCTCTCTCTCTCTCTCGTTTTCTTGATCTACATATATGACATTTATTTTTTGCTTGTGGGCTTCTGTTTCAAAGAAATGTTTGTAAAACACTGCTGCTGCTGACTGATATTTTTCTTGCTAGCTTTGCCACTCTGCCACTGCCACCTTTGCTTGCATGTAACATCTGTTGTAAAGGATCAATGAAAAGACTATCACACTGTACAACAGTACAGCAGTTTTTTTTTGCCCTGATAATGCAAGAAATAAATAAATAAAAAACATGATCAGTTGCGGTAATTTTTCTTTCGTTTTTCTTTTTTATTTTTAATTGTAATTGCAAAATTTTATAATATAACGGTAAATTAAGTTATCGATAACTGTTGTAAAATATGATAAGAAAACAGTTGCTTTACACTCAATAACAATAAAATTACATGAGAATTCACCACAAATCAACAGGCTTTTACAAGCAGATTGGTGTTACAGCGAACCACACTAAAGGAGATATTTTGCGGTCGACGAGGCAAATGTTGTTGATGAAGAAAAAAAGTTGAAGTTTTAAAATAAAGTTCAAAGCAACAAAAATTAAAGTTGAAGATGTACTCTCTGCACAAACTGCATTTCAGATAATGAAAAACAATTCAAATACAGTTACAGATACGCTACCACCAGAACTTCTCTAAACAGGAAGCGAATATACAAACTGCGTGTAAAATCTGGAAATGATAGGAGCAGAGTAGAACATATATATTATATTATATATATAAGTATATTTTTCCTGATGCTCAAAAAAATGCAGAAACGAATTTAAGAACCAACGCGATATTAATCTCCTGTACAATCCATATAAGGTCACGCCGTCCATTTTAAGCGAAAAATTGAAGCTTCAAACACATTCATAAAATCATTCTTTGCACTCGAAACAAAGTAAAGAAATTTATTATGTTTGATGGTAATGATTGATGGGAAAGATTAATGGTAATGATTGATAGTAACGATTGATGGTAAAGATTGATGGTAATGATTAATGGTAACGATTGATGGTAATGATTTAAGGTAATGATTGATGGGAAACATTAATGGTTATGATTGATAGTAACGATTGATGGTAAAGATTGATGGCAAAGATTGATGATAATGATTTATGGTAACGATTGATAGTAATGATTGATGGCCACACAACGGTATCCCTGGAATCAATTGGAATCTTAGTTTTGCAAATGCATCAACGTTAGAAAACTATTCACGTAGGCAGGGGTCTTTAAAGTATTCCCATAAAAAGGCTAACTACGTCCAAAAGCATCATCTTGGTGTTCAATCAATGTCGCTCAGACATTAAATTACTCTTTTTGGAATTTGTTCATGCAATAAAGACGAATTTGGCCATGGGGACGAGTGTCTCGTGACACTGTCTTGTTGAAATCACATGCAGGCCATTCTATGGCCAAACCGCTTATGCTTGAGGATTGTATTCGAAAAAAACGTGGTCCATGGCAGCTTCAGCTCTAAACCATAACGCCATTGTCTAAGCTTTCCAATAGTTTTGCTTGTTGATATAACCATCGAGTGAGAAATGAATTTCGCGCGATGAAGAATTTTTTATTCGAAAAACTAAAATTGAGAACTTTTTGATGTAACACGATGCGATACATACATACATACATACGTAATTGGTCATAACAACCCCTCAGTCAGGATTACGACCTAACTGCTCACCCCACTTATGTTGCGTGTGTTAACTTTATACATGAGTGGCTGGACCTACCGTTTAAAGTCGACTCCGAACGATAGATTGTTGAGAAACTTTTCATGGAAATTTTATTTACTGTGTGATAATTTTGTTCATGAGCGGCTGGACCTATTTTTTGAGAAACTTTTCATGGTAATTATATTTTCCCTCAGAGAGTTTTTGCCGAAAAACTGCCGAGAGAAAGGCGCAGAAAGAATTTTTTTTTCTTATTTCGTTTGGTCAAAATGTCTGAGATAGAGGTGAAGCTATGGGTTGCAGTCTAACAAACCAACACATGACCTACTAGACTACGGCGAGTTTATTTTCTTTAGAATCTTGACTGTCCACTGCACATTTCGTGAATTATGATGACCATAGTCTCACGGTAATGGAGAAAAAGCGTTCTCGTTAAAATTTAAATTCAAGTTTCAATTACTTTTACGAGTTCTTCGTGGCCTAGTAGGTAGTGTTGGCTTATTAGATGTGAGACCTCGGTTCAAAACCCAGGTCAGATATCAAAACGAAAATATGAAAAAAAAAATATTTTTTCGGCATCTGCCTCTCTGGAGATTTCTGGCAAAAACTCTCGGAAGGCAATTAAAATTGTCATGAAAAAGTTTCTCAAAAAATCTGTTGTTCGGGATTGACTTTAAACTGTAGGTCCCGCCCCTTATAAACTAAATTAACACATACAACATGGGTAGAAGCTAATGAGAAGCTTGGTTGTAAACCTGACCAAAGGGTTCTATTGACCAATTATGTACAGTGAGCGTCAAAAGAAAGTGTACACTATGGATAAAATTCTAACAATCTCAAATCAAGTTTTCCACTTAAGAAGAGTGCCCGAAAAAATTTTACAAAATTTCCAAATTTTTTCTAATTCTTTTCTTCTTGTTTCAATTTTAAAAACTGGCAATAAAATAATTTGAAAAAAAAATTAACGGTAATTTATTAATGTATATTTTTTTGAATTGTACACTTTCTTTTGACGCTCACAGTATGTACATATGTTCTTCGGTTCTTACACGATCCATACTCGTAAATTGCAAACTTTTCTTTAAATTAGTGACACTTGAGGCGAAAGATTTTTATCTATTAAAAGAGATGACGCGTCATAGACTTTTTTCTTATAATTTGTTTTCCTTTGTTTCTTTTGACTAGGTTAAGTCAGTTATTACAGACTTTTTTTGAAAGAAGAGGAATTATTTACGCCGTAGAATTGTATTTATCGGCCATCGTTTTTTTAATGACATACTCAACTAA